>VDFB02023416.1:0-25665 GCA_007258455.2 Sequoia sempervirens
GTGCAAATACTCCAAATCTTCAAAGATTAGCCCTTTGCATTTTTTGTCAACCTTGTAGTGCTTCTTGCTATGAGCACAATTGGAGTCTGTTTAAGGCCATTCACATAAACAAGCAAAATAAATTAACTCAAAAATGCCTCAATGACCTTGTCTTTGTACAATACAACCTTCAACTTTGCACAAGAAAGGTAGAGGACAAATTAGAGGCCATTGATTCGGAGTACATTGATCCTAATAGCGATTGAACTAGGAAGGATGAGGAGACCCCATTGTTTACTACAGACGAGATTCTTGATTTTAAGAGGTAGGCAATGGAGGATGTGGCTGCAGTAGAAGCTACTAGATTGCCATCGGATGACATTGATGAGGCAAAGGAGGACTCGTTTCCATCTAGCAATAGGATGGAGATCGAGCCAAAATCACAAACACAGCCTTCTATGTTGAGCAAAGAGTCTCTGCGAAGTTCAAGGATTAGAACCTCTCCCCAAAATTTCACTAGATTAGGGAAGAGGTAGATATAAAATGTTGTAATATGCAATTTATGAATCATGATGATGAATTTCAAAGACAACTGTCATAAATTCATAATAGTTTCCAACTAACTATTGTATTAGGATTTTGCATGATGATTTGATTTTGTACTCAATTTGTATTCAAATAAATCAAATTTAATAGAAAACACTTTTGTACTAATTTATCACTCATTGGATACATTTTGTCATTGAACTTTGCAAAAAAAAAATGTTTTTCGCAAATTTTGGGTCTACCAAGTTTTTGCCAACTATGGTCTAGAAGGTCTTCATTCGGGCTTGGAGGCATAGGCCCTGCCCCTCAATCCTGCCCTATAATGTTATAGGGAATACACCATAGTGCTATCCCTCAACCCCACTTTGGGGCATTGCCGCCAAATCCCCACCAAACTCATTTAATACATTTTCTAGCTATGTTTTGCGTAAAATTTTATTTTTCAGAAATTTAAGTATTTTTTAAGCTACTAAGTTTTGTCAAGTCAAAAAAATTGTTCTACGCAATACACGAAGTATACATGTGAATATACTAAGACTATATACATGAATACACGTAAGACACAAGGTATACACATGAATACATGTAGGACACAAAGTATACATGTGAATGCATGTAAGACACAAGGTATACATATGAATACATGTAAGACACAAAGTACACACGAATACACGTAAGGCACAAAGTATACACGTGAATACACGTAGGACACAAAGTATACACGTGAATACACATAAGACACAAAGTATACACATGAATACACGTAAGACACGAAGCATACATGTAAAAGACACACATATATAGAAATGCAATGTTGGCCCACTTGAATTTATCCTTTTCTTATTTACTTAAGAAGAGGGTTGAATGGTGGTTAAAGTAGGTTTGTCCCGCAGGCTGGCAAGATTAAGGCTCTGATACCAATTGTAATGTCCCCTTTTCGGGTTGCCCTATATCTTTCCCTCGAATCAAAAATTTAGTGTAGTTAGGCTTATAACTAACCAATTAGATTCTTGAAGCAATATAAACTTGGCTTAGGTCCTGCAATCATGTTAGACAATATGGGAAATATAATTCATATGATCAAAACTTACATAATGAATGTCTTATCTATTTAAACCATGTAAAAATACATAACTATTTCAAAATTATATCAACTACACAATATCCATAATGCATAGTGGAAGTTTAATCATAATAGGACTTGGATGAGAAACATGATAAGTCTGCCCGAAGCTATCCATGCTAAGCCCAAGAGTGGATATACCATCCCTCTTGGCCCCAAGTGGCAGACCCCCGGCCATCCAACATGGGGTGGCATACTTAGTGGATAAACTTGTACCTGCTTTCGCTATCCATGCTGTCTTATCCATCCTTCTTATGATTGAAACTCCTTGAATCCTTCCCAACAACCAACCCATGTAAAGGTTGGGGAAAAAGCTACAATAGGAGACCTATAGATTCATCTTTCTAAGCCCAAGGGCAAGCACTCACCCCCTTGGCCCCAAGTAGCAGACCCCCATCCATACTTAGAAAGAAATCTAGTACCTGCTCACCCTACTGGTACTTCCCCACTCCTCCCCATGGTTGCTTTGTTGAGAATTACAAACACTAAATATATCCAAATAGAGATTATACAATAATAAATATATCGTTATACAATAATCATGATAAAGCATACCACAATACTTGCTAAAATATAAGACTGCTTTATTCTAAGATGCAAACATATTAACAAATGCTGACTTCTGCCCTTGCCTGCTGAGTGCAGATAATTATGTTTGATCCAATTACCTTGCTGTTCGATCTGACTCTTATATTCAGAAGATATTGCTTGCCAACCCTACATATGATTACTTAAAGAAAATCAAATGAATAAGAATCTATTATTCATATTTATATTAAGGAATCATAATTACTTATAAGGCTCGATAATTGCTGCACATTATTGCATACTCGTGTATATATATATATATATATATATATATATATATATATATATTCAACTTACTTCCCTTATTGATTTATCATTTATCTTCATTTATCTCTCCTTGAGCCAACTTCTTCCCACATATTTCTTCTTCCAAATCTGAGTATATCATATTAATGTATCTGCTGCTATGCTCAGGAAATACTCCTATTTCTGCCATTATTTGCTGTTCCATATATCTACGTTTAAATCTGATTATATTCCATTCTGTTGCTTCCTTGATGTCCTTTGCAAATGATTTCATTTTCCTTATATATCTCCATGTCTAAGTGAAATGATCCATCTCTTAGAAAGGAGATAACCTCTTGGAAAGGCATGACCCTTTGTTTACCATGATTGCTGCACTCTAAACTTCCTTTATTATCCACCAATATCAATCGCTGCCTATTATCTTAATTGCTGCCTTTGGTAATTCTCCTTCTTTATTCATCACTGCCACTGCCCAATCGCTGTTGTTTGAATATTAATCACTGCATATTAATCGCTTCCCTTAGAATTTGGTCTTATACAATATACAATTGCCTACATGGATATTAATCGCTGCTTTTGTAATGCTCTTTATCATATTTGCTGCTTATATATATATATAGATATATGTATGTATGTATGTATGTATGTATGTATAATGTTTTCTTATTTCAACATATTTGTTTTTATATTAGTTTTATATGGATAATTTATATTATTATATTATAATAATTATAAATGTGATAATATTATATTGTTAATATTTATATTTATATTTTTAATATTTATATTGTTATTTATTTTATATATTAATTTATTTGCATTTCAACATTTGGTTTTTTTTGTACTTTAGTGTTGTAATTTTGGGGGCATGACAAAAGTCCTCAAATCATGATTGATATGTTGCAAAGAGTGCCCATACCACATATATATATATATATATATATATATGTGTGTGTGTGTGTGTGTGTGTGTGTATGTATGTATGTATGTATGTATGTATAATGTTTTCTTATTTTAAGATATTTGTTTTTATATTAGTTTTATATGGATAATTTATATTATTATATTATAATAATTATAAATGTGATAATATTATATTGTTAATATTTATATTTATATTTTTAATATTTATATTGTTATTTATTTTATTTATTAATTTATTTGCATTTCAACATTTGGTTTTTTTTGTACTTTAGTGTTGCAATTTTGGGGGCATGACAAAAGTCCTCAAATCATGATTGATATGTTGCAAAGAGTGCCCATACCTATGGGCACCATTTTATCGCTAAATTGTGCTCAAAATCAGTCCACATGTGCACAACTAGACATGAAAGGTATGGGGAAGGGATATCCTACAACTTGCAATAGTCCTCTACACTAATAGTGTGAGGTCGCGCAGACTCAAACCCTTACCACTGCATTAATGGCAAGTAAGGCCGTTTAATCAACTTCCATGATGGGAAGTACATGTAGATCCACATCTAGAAAATGAAATATTGTTTATGATAGAAGAATCCCCTTTTTGTAAGTCACTATGTCAAGTCTAAGCACTAATGATGCCCTATGCTATGCTATGCTTGGAGGTAGGTGGAATGAACAATTGAAAATAGACAAGAGTATTGGAACTCATGAGTTAGAGATACTTCATGACTTTTACCATTGATCAAAGATCGAAGTTCAAGGAGGCATGACAATAAGGACAAGTCTAAAACTCTGATGGGCATAAAAGGAAAAGGAAAGTTGGAAGGAAAGGCATGCTAGGACAAGGGGCTCCAAAACTCTAATGACTAACAAACACTTGGAAAAACTAGCATTGTCCAACACCTTGAGACTCCAAAAGCCTAAGAAAGAAAAACATGGGAGAGAAGATGAGCATATACACAAAATTTGAGTCAAAGAAGACGAGGGGCTATGAAATAAGTATTTTGATGAAAAACAGTATTATTGAAAAAAGGGGGGACATGACAAGTCTGCCCCACTCAAAATTGCTTGCCCTCAAGCAATTTCAAATTAGGATGTTCCAAAACCTGCAATCCTTCCAATGTTGCATCTTCAATAGGAAGGTCCTTCCATTGAACTAGATACTCGGTGATTTCTCCACCTTTTGGCTTCCTTTTTCTTATATCCATAACCGAGTTAGGAACCAAAATTAATTTGCCTTCATCCAATGGGGACAATTCAACTAATGCTACAATGGGTTTTCCATGTGCCCATTTGAGACAAGACACTTGGAAAAACATATGAATCCTACTCCTCAAACAACTCCAACTCATATGCAACATCACCAATCCGTCTTGAAATTTTGTACGACCCATAGAAATGAGATTTGAGTTTTTTTCTCCACTTGTCTTCAAGTAGGATTCCTTGTAGGGATACAACCCCACAAACACCAAGTTTGACCTCGAATACTCTCTCTTCTCTATGGTCGTAAGCATACATTTTCTATTGGTTCAATGCTTGCTAGAGATTATCCTTGACTGATTTCAAGATGTCTTGGCCTTGCATGATTAAGTCACTCACTCTCAAAACCTAACTATCAATCAACACAAGGTCAACAAAACTTCAAACTTCATACCTGTACAAGGCCATGAAGGCTGTCATCCTAATAGACATGTAATAATTCATGTTGTAACAATGCTCCCCCAAATGGAGCCATTTGATACATGCCTTTTGCTGACCTGCAACATATTTTTTTAGGCAACCTTCCACCAATTTGTTTGCAAATTCAGTTTGTCCATCCATTTGGGGGTGGTAGCTAGTGCATTCAATTCCTACCAATTGAAAGATTTCTCGCCAAAACAAACTCAAGAACTGACTATCTTTGTCACTCACAATGCTTTTGGGAGATCCATGAAGCTTAAATGCTTCTTTGAAGAACAAATCAGCGACTTTTGGTGCCATAAAATATGGAGATAGAAAAGAAGTGTGAATATTTAGTGAGTCTATCTACAACTACATATATGCAATCTTTACCTTGGACTCTGGAAAGTCTCATGATAAAATCCACAGAGATATTCTCATTTTTGTTCAAGAATTGATAAAGGCTACAAGAGTCCTACTAGGAATGTTCTCTCTATTTTATTCTGCTGAGAAATTGTGCATTCCCTCACATGTCTAAGGATATCATCTTTGAGTCCTTTCCATATGAATCTCTCCCCAGTCTACTTATATGTTTTGAAATATATGCCCTACTAAGGAAGTATCATGGACCGCCTTTGAAATGAAACTAACTCCCAAATTTAAAATGCAATGATTTAAATTGATTTCCAGAGATGAATTCTAAAACTTTTATGTGCAAATTTTAATATAATATTTAAAGCTCAATTAAAGACTTTGAAGTTTAAATTGTATATAAAAAACTGATCAACAAATTGCGTTCAAATATGTTCAGTCATGTTGTCAATAAATTATTAATTCAATAAACTCAAACACTTCATTGCTGAGATAATTAATAAAACATTAATACTTATCTTTTTGAAATGTGCAGCAGAAATCCCCAACTATTGCTGGCATGGTCATTGGTTCAGCCTCTTATGTCTGTGAGCAGTCTGGGAGGAAAGCGTACTTTGCCGCTCTACACGAGTGTTGGTTCCACCGGAACAATGCTCAACACTCGTGCCACAAAACCATGCCCTGGCCAGGACCATCCTAAGTGCACGCACTTGTACCCCAGGTTGGACACCCACTATAGGAGTGCCCCTTCTCTGTCCTGCTCACAACCTGCTAACCTTTGACCCTATTCCTGCAATACGCTGTACTTTCTTTTTCTCTTTTTTTTCCCTCTTTCTTTTTTTTTTTTTTTTCGAAGTCTCATATGAATGCTTATATAAGCCTTAAGGGGAGGTTTCCAAACCATCACACCCTTTCACAAAGGTTGCATTTAATTATTTTAAATAAATAATTATGCTTTAACCTTCTTAAAAGAGTTTTTACATATATGTTCTATTAATGTCTCTTTTAATCAAAGGATCATAATATCCTTTATTCTCCCTTTAATTTTAAAGGATTATTTCATAACTTTCTCTTTTCTTGGGGAAAAAGTCACATAACAGCCTTTAAAATTGTCTTTCATTTTTTATTCAGCCACTAAATAAATTCTGTCCTTATAAAGAATGATTTCATTGGCCACAATGAACCTATTATCCAGCAGCTTCTATTCCAAGATACCAATAGCGAACTCATTCTTAGCATATTCTAGTATAATTTATGCCTTCCAATGGGCAGAGATGTGAGACATTGAACAAAATACTACTTTCTTGGACAATGCATCAGCAACTACATTTTTCTTTCCTTTAACAAACTCAATGTCAAAATCATAAACTTGAAGCTTGCTTACCTATTTTTGTTGTTGCTCATTCAAATCCTTTTGGCTCAGAGAGTACTTCAAGCTCCTATGATTAGTTCTGACCACAAATCGGATGCCAACCAAATATTGGCAAAACTTAGTCAATGCATGCATAATGGCTAGCATCTCCTTATTATAGATTAAGAACTATCTTTCTGCCTCCTTGAAATTGCAATTCTCGAATTCAAGGGGGTGCCTGTTCTACAAAAGCACAGTTGTTAGTCCTTCTCCAGTTGCATTGCACTCTAAGACAAAGTGAAGGGAAATATCAGGAATAACTAACCCTAGGCACAGTTCATTACATCTTCCATCCTTTCAAAACCTTGTTACATCACTTCACTCCACATGAATGCTCCTTTCATTGTTAGATCAATTAAAGGAGTGGCTAGCTGGAAAAATCCCTTAACGAACCTCCAATTGCAATTGCATAGGTTGAAGAATCCTCACAACTATGTCAAGGTCTTTATGGGTGGCCAATCAAAAATTGCTTTGATCTTTTCCATGTCTACCTACACTCCCTTGGCATTGATTATATACCCCAAGTATAATTTTTTGTCATGGAAAATTCACCTTTAGACTCTTTTGCAAAAGGAGTCTATGCCTCCAAAACTCCTAACACCTTGTCAAGGTGCTTTAGGTGACCCTCCCAAGTTTTCTTGTAAATAAGGACATCATCAAAGAAAACAAGAACAAACTTCCTTAGTTGCTTAGTGAAGACCTAATTCATGCACGAGTGCAAGGTTGCAAGGGCTTTTGTAATGTTCCCTTTTCTAGCTCGCATGGTATGATGTTGTCGTTAGCCTATTTCTCCTTGGTTTCGTAGGCTAACTAGGGCTTTTAAGGAATCTTGAGGATTTTTGGCCTAGGCAATTTTCGTTGCAGGTCAATTTGGAGCATTTGGAGACAGTTTTGGTATACTCACTATTTTTAGCAAGTCATTAATGCTATTAATAGTAATTCTTCAGGTGGGTCGTGATCTCTAATGGCAGTGCCTTTTCAATGGAAGATTGGTTATTATCATCAGATGATTTCAGTTCCATTGGTTTAATTCATCTCCGCATTAATAAAATTTAAATTATAAAGTTAAATCCAATTATTTAACTTTATTGATGTGAGCCTAAAGTTAAGTGGGAAAATGAATTGTAAAAGGGGGCCCTTATTTTAAAATACATGTGACATCAAAAAGGCAAAAAGGGAGTTTATGTTTTATCCCACATTGGTTAAAAGTGTGAAGGAGCTCTTATGAGAAGTTTATAAAAGTGCTGCAAGGGCTCACTTTCAGCTATGCTTGGTTTATGCTTGATTATTATATTCTCTTGGAGAATTCTAGGAAGCTGTGGCTTTCAGCAGGTTTGAGGACGGAAACCCTCGAGCTTGGAGGCAGTGGACGGAAACCCATTGTCTATTGGAGATATTACTCGAGTATCTCACTTTGTGCTTCAAATTCATACTATACTTCTGGTTATCCAATCCGATTGTAAGTTCTGTGGCTACGATTGGATATTTCTATTGTATTTTCCACTAAAGATTTTAAGGAAATATTCATATTTAATTTCAGATCTCTATTTCAAACTAATATTATATGATTTTCAGTATAATCTATTGGATAAATAGAAATCAATGGCATGCAAATTGTTTGTCAAATTTTTTGTGGAACATTTGGGAAAAAATTGGGGCAAATATCTATAGGGGATGTTTCAGCTTTTGTCAAGCTAAACGGCATGACGAGATTCATAATGCCCATAGTGGCACCAAAAACCTATCTTGTGGATGTCCTTGTCTCAAATCCTAATACTTGGCCTAAGGTCTACTTTTTAGAAATAGACCGCCCCATGTAGCTCTTCTATCAACTCATTGATCCTAGGGATTGGATATCATTTTTTATAGTTTTTTTGTTTAATGCTCTATAGTTGATGCACATTCTCATTGTGTTGTCCTTCTTCACCAAGACTACAAAAGAGGCAAAACAACTAGAACTAGACCTAATGTGCCCCATGTCCAACAATTCCTTTATTGCCTTCTCATTTTCCTCATGCCTTTTGGGATGGTGATAAGGGCCAGTAATGACGAGCTTAGCACCCTCCTCCAATTCAATAACATGTTCAAAACCTCTATCAAGTGGTCTCCCTAGAGGAATGTTGTTGAAAACCTTGTTGTGCTTAGTCAAGATATGTTGCACATCCACTCGGCGTGCCCATTTTCCTTCAGGAGAGTTAGTCACTACTACCAAGGACTATACTACCCAATTTACATGTCCATGACTGAAAATTTTCTCCATTCTTTTTGCAAATACGATTCTTGGCACTCCATTCGTTATTCCACGAAGTACCACTTCTTCACTTCAAATTGGAACTATAATTCCATGGTTTGGAAGTTAGGTGTAATTTCTCCCAATGAGTGCAACCACTAAATACCTAGAACCATGTTAGTGTCTCCTATACTAACTACATGGAAGTCATCTTTCATATTTTGTAATCTCCTAGCATAAGAGTTAGCTAAGGGATCTTCCTAGTGCATTGGATAGAGAAGCTATCAATGACCATTAAATTGAAAGCTTCAAAATATTCTATTGTCACTCCTCACTTCACCACTAGACCTTCATTGAGTATAGTAACTTGTCCCTTTAAAACCCCACAAATCCGTAAAGGATTATACTTGGGGGCTAGGAGTACCCAATAGCTAAGCAAAGGTGCCTCCAAAGATTCATCATTCCTTTGAATCGTCTTCTCGTTTAATCCCTACTTCGAGTTCTTCCTCTTCTTCACTCAATAGCTCAAGTTCCTCAACTCCAAACTCATCTTCAAAGACTACATCAATGCAGTGCACTTGACCCTTTACAGACAATTGTGTCCAAGTGACCAAGGCTCCTTGCAAGTGAAATGTAGCTTCTTCCTTCTCAACTCGTTATTTGCCTCTAGGCCTTGTCTCAATGGGTAATTCTTAGATTGTTGTATCATTTCATGGAAAGGCTTCCAAGGAAGGAAAGTCTTTCTAAAACCTATTCCTAGGCATAGAGGTTTTGAGTGCCAAGGCCCTCTTGATTGCCTCCTACAAGGAAGGTGGTTCAAGGCTTTGACCAATCCTTTGAGAGACTCAATTAGTCCCTCAATGGAAAGCATAGTTAACCTCCTTTATGTGGCATTAGGCACCATCATCAACAACTTCTAAAATTGTCACATAGTTCTCCACTGACCCATACTATTGAGCTAAGCTAGTCCTTTGAAGTTTGAAGTGTAGTTCAAGATCCTTTCTATCAAACCTCTCAATTAGCAGCTTGCAGAACTCATTGTACAAGTTGATGGAATCATGGCCTTCAATGATCAATCCATGGTAGCGCCACTTGTGTGCAGTACCCTCCAAATGCAAGGTTGCAAACTTAATAGTTGTATATCATGGTTACCAGGAGACGTGTCTCCTAACCCTAAAACGCGTCTCAAGGATTGGGACATGTCTCCGGTACCAGAGACATACCCGGAGACACCTCCTACCACCTAAAAACGTAATGCACAGTGTCTCAAGTCTCCCGAAGTCTCCCGTCATGAAAAATGGCGTCTCCCATGAAATTATGCCGAGTGATATTCTGTTTTACTGCATTGAAATTCCATAGAGAATAATATATTCTGTTGGATCCTGTTTTGATCTCATATCAAAGGTATGAAAGTCATTTTCTTTGTCCCATGGAACAATCCCATGCATTGATAGAAACTTTCAGAGTAGAGAATTTGTTAGTCATCATTGATCGGTATCTAAGCTTATGGGAAATGTATAATGAAGATATGTTTTTAAAGAATATGTTGAACTTTATAAAGAAGATCAAATGCGGTGGCTTTTGGAATTTGAAGGTTCTATAAAGCAAGTTACAAACTTACAAGCATACATGGGATTGGTTCAATCAATAGGAATGCTTTCACAAGAATTTGAACAAAAATAAAGATGACAATAGAGTTATACTTCATCTTCCTTTTATAATTGTGTGACTTTCGTAGGAGAGAGGCTTGGGAAAAGAGGGGGAAAAGCTACATGTAACTTACAAGAATATTGATATGGCACTTGTGCCCTTGTTAGTTGTCACAATACATGTGCCCTTGTTTTGAAAGTTCAATGTCATGATATTTTTTATAAAAAAAAAAAAAATTATATTTATATTAAAAAAAGATGGCGTCTTCGAGTACCCCCATCTCCTATTTTCAAAAAAATTTGTACCAGTACTGGTACCAATCTCCCATACCAATACCAGTAGCAGTCTCCCGGCAACCTTGTTGTATCTTCAGTATAGGCTTGAGAGTTAGGTATGTGCCTAATTTGTGCACCCATGCATAGATAGTGCATTTGTTGAACCCATCATAGGTGGATAGTGTCAACTTCCCTAAGACATGCTATGTATCCCTTTATGGATTTTGTTGTCTAGGTTCATTTCTAGGGTTGTTCTTATTTGTCTTCCTTAGATTTATAAAATTAGTAAGACATTTTAGCTCAAATTTCCTCTAGAAGGGTTTGGTACCCAACATTGCATGCTATAATATCATAAATGATTGGATTTTGGGCTACAATTTCAAGGGCCTCTTCTGCCCTACAAATGAAGGTAGGTTGGAATTGTCTTGCAGATGACATAAGAGCTGTCCTCAGTGTGTTGGTGGGAGTGACATGACAATTGTTAGCATCATATGAGATACCTTCACCATTTTGTGGTCTAGGTACATTCATGTTATTATCCATTTTGTGCAACATTTGTGCCAACATGTCCAACATCATATCAAACTTCCTCTCCACCCAAACCTCAAGTTTTTCTCCTACATTAGAGGCCTTTTTCTTGTCTTCCATAATATTTTGTCTTCACTCCTTTGTGGAGTAGTTCTACTTTTTTATCTTCCTTTGGTAGTACCTAGCTACTCTATCATTGGAAAGCATAAAATTCCTACACTACAAGGATCAATTTTGAAAAGATCAATCTAACAAGATCACCAGCTCTGATACAAACGAAATGCCCCTACTAATATAAATACAAATATTTCTTAAAACCTTCTACAAATCTTATTTAAAGCCCTCTACAAATTTTAATTAATCAGACACCCCAATATACCTTATAATGTCACAACAAAATATTTAGAGTAAATAAATTTTCATATTGAAATATATTTTAATATAAACTCCAAATATATTAATATTTACACAACATTCACAGCTCAATATTATACTTAATCCCAAAACTATCATGCCCGAATCTAGCAAGCCCAAAAAAAAATCTTTCTCATTAATCCATTTACATCGATAACCTAAATTATAAATTCTATGTGTGTGCTCATTGATACCTATATTCAATTCAGCTTACGACACAAGACAATTATAGAGCCCTTCTTACATTCAATGGGACTATAAGACATTACAAATGCCACTACAATGGCTCTAATGGATAGTGAACTCTATACCAACATTTACAACCTTCTACATTTTGCTTTGGCTCGACTCAATTGATAGCCGCCACCATGAAAGCTTCAATACGACCTCTAGGTGAGATCACTCCTTCGGCCAAGAGGGTTTTCATCCTTTGGCATGTGAGATCTTCAAGGTTTTCACCCTTCAATATCCAAGAGATTTGCAAGTTTTTTTCCTCGAATTTGGATGCTTGAACATGAGGGCTCACGGCAAGTTTTCCAATAAAGGTCGTGTTTTTCATATATTTTTTTCTTATTGTCGTATCTTGGCCCCCTAAAACCTCCAAAAGAAAGTCAAAGCCCTACATTAAAATTCCTCAAATCATGATTGGTACACTATAGAGAGCACCCATACCTATTGAACGACATTTGTCTATTGAATTGTACTCAAAATCAGTCAACATATGCACAATTGTAATGTCCCATTCCTAGGCAATACAGATATTTCAGAGGTTAGCCTATCATTCAGATCCTCGTAGGCTGGCAAAAGTGTTTAGAGGATCACTTGACGCAATTATCCAACATTTGGGAACATAATTCCAGCAGTTGATCAGGTTTTGGCCTTGGCAGACACTTTCAGAGTGCTTTTTGGGTACTTACTATTTATAGTAAGTCAGGCAGGCAGGAGTTTATATTTCTGGTAGGGCACCTGGTTCAGTTGGTCAGTTTAGTGTCGATCCAGCCTAAGAGTCCGGTGAGCAGATAGTGAATATCAGAGCATTTAATGATATGGGGAAATATTTAAGTTGTGACTTTACAATATAAAGTCAATTAATTAAATATTAAAATATCAATGGAATAATATAAAGTATTTTATACTTTATATTAAAAGGGTCAATTATTAATGACTTAAATACTCAATAGTCATTAATTAAAAAGGACGCCATATTTAATTATTTTCCCTAAGTTGAAGAGGCGAATTTATTAATATTTAAAATGCTCTTTAACTTGCTTTTTTGGGTCGACCTAATGAGAGAAGGTTTATATTTCATCTCAAGGGCAAATCGAACTTCATTATGAATTACTCTAATTTGTCTTATTATCTCTCTAAGAATATTGGGATTTGTGAAAAAAGGGTTTCTGCGAATCACTGGATTTTGAAGAACGTTCCCTCTTCAGAATCATGCATACTGAGACTATGAGATATCAGTTGAAGATTGTCAGTGGGTGACTTTATTCAGAAGTCATATTTGTGCTTACAGAAGAAGAAATAATTAAGGGTTTGAAGAATAATACTGAATAAATAAGGAGGTCGACTTTCAGCTCCATCCGTCACATCACAGGCCATTTTATCTTCAGCCGTACCTTCATCATTATTTGCTGACAGGCCGTACTGTACCAGCAACATGGCGTGTGGATTTGTGCAAGAAAACGCCTTGTTTCCCTAGGCGACTCAGTTGCTACCCTGGACGCATATGTATTGTGAGCTATTGGGTACTACCTGGCGTTGGAGATTCTTGTTGAATACAACCATTCATTCCCAACTTGTATTTCATTGCTGCGCCTAAATGCAACCAGGTTCTACAATTAGTTTATAACTGCTTTTTCATGTGTATGCTTGCCTTTCTATACTGTGCTTTATTATTTGAAGGAATAAAGGCGTTTGCAGTTGAGATCTATACTCATTGTTATTTAGAATCAATTCTTGCAATTTCATTGTATTTATTTTCAAAATCTCATTCTTCAACATATTCCAAAAACCACAAAAAAATCAAAACACAAAGAAAACAAACAAAACGCACTCACCGTCAGTAGATTTGGGTTGAGAGACACCTGGTCTCTTACAGTGGTATCAGAGCACAGTTTTCCTGCCATCCTGTGCTTTTTCAGTTGCTTTTTCAGTCAGATGTGTGCTTGTTCGATGCTTTTCATGAGTAGAGATATTATTTTCTACAATAAGGGTAGAGGAACAGGCAGAGTTGAGGATTGGACAGGTCCACCTATTCCTGAAGGTGAGACAGTATCAGGGGTTCTGGGTATTCACAGATCCAGTTCCAATAGCAGTGAGAACAGTGTCACAACATTGATGGCAAATCGTGAGATTCCTGCAGAGACGCGTAGGGATCCAGGGAAAGAGCATGCAGGAGGTGATATTACTAATGAGGAGTTCAGACGCAGGCATGATAATATGATGGACATGATGTCCCAGTTGATGGGCACGATGAGGCAGTATACTCCATCTCAGCCGCACTATATTCAGATAGGACAGACAAGTAGGACGGCAGGCGTAGACCAGCCTTTGGTGTCAGCACCGTGGCAATCGTCACCTATCTATCATGAGCGTAGGCCTGGACAACCTACATTCATATCTAGAGAGACACCACCTTCGACCCCGGAGGCAGAGCAACAAGGTCATCATCATGAGTTTCAGACACACAATGGCATGTCAGTGGCAGATGTGACTAGATTCTGTGGAGAGTATTCGTCATTGGCACCTGAGATTAGGCAGTCTTGACTTTTCATGAGTTTATGGATGTGCATAAACCTAGAGGGGGAGGTAGATTTGACCACAGAGCTCCTCAGCACCAGCAGCCACAGCCACAGGTGAACAGGGATCTACAGTATGCAGTCAACAAGATTACCTTGCCTTACTTTGATGGTTCTGATAAGAGTTCAGCGAGGTCTTGGGTACAGAAGTTAGATAATTACCTATCATTGAGACCTATGCAGGAGGACGAGGCCATTAAATTTGCTACACTACATCTTGATGGGTTGGCACATGATTGGTGGCATCACGGCATGTACACACTTGGTCATCACACAGTTACTACTTACCAGGAGTTCACCAGCAGGCTCATAGAGCGTTTTGACAAGAAGGATCCAGAACTCTATTTTAGGGAGCTAGCTCAGCTTAGACTGACAGGTAGTTTGGATTCCTACATAGGCGAATTTCAGAGGGTTACAGTCATGGTTATAGGCATTTCAGAGAGGAGACTTATTATTCTCTTCATCGAGGGATTGTTGGAGCCGATGAGAGGTTGGGTCAAGGCATTTGATGCTCCTACTCTTCAGGAGGCCATGAGGAAGGCACGCAGTATGGAGCTTGCAGTACCTCGCAGCAAGTTCTCTTCAGGCTCAACACCGTACACGAGGCCTAATAGATCATTTGACAGGAATAGGCCATTTGATAGAAAGAGGGATCCACCTAATCCTAAGAAACGAAATTCACCACCATTTGACAGGGAAACGTTAAATGATTTACGCAAGAAAAAGTTGTGTTTTTGGTGCAAGGCACCCTATGATGAGAAGCATGTATGTCCTCTTCGTCCCAAGGTGAAAAATAACCAGATGGAGTGGTTTTATGAGGGAGAAGAGCAATCTGATCTGTCAGACCAGCAAGCTGATTCAGAGCATTCAAATGATGAAAGGTCTGAAAACGATGGTGAAAATGAAGGAGGAAGAAGGTTACAGGAGGCACACTTGACCAGTCTTCAGAGAGATGGATCTTTTAGACTACGTGGGCTCCTAGCAGGTCAGAAAGTGATCACTCTACTTGACACTGGTGCTACCCATAATTTTATTGATGCACGGTTGGTAGAGAGACGAGGTATACAGACAGAGGAGTTTGAGGGTATTCGAGTCAAGGTGGTTGATGGGTACACCCTCAAATGTGATAGAAAGATAACAGATCTTCCGATGCGGCTAAACAACTATGAGTTCAAGGCTGAATTCTACGTTGTTAATATGGGAGATACTGATGTGGTACTTGGGATGGCATGGCTTCACGATTTGGGTGAGTTCATACTCAATCTTCGAGACATGGAGATGAAGTTCAAGGTAAACGGGAAACCACATGTCATTAAAGCCATCAGAGAAAGTAATCTGAGGATGGTATCCTTCAGACGAATGGAGACTCATTCGTAATGATATGGTTGATTGGGCTGCAGAGTGTATGTTATTACCAGCACAGCAGGAGCAGCAAAAGGTTGAGTACCATCCAGACATTCAGATACTGAGGACTAAACACTCTAAAGTGTTTAGCGACATTCCACCTGGCAGACCTCCAAATAGAGGCAATGAGCATATTATCGAGTTGGAGGAGGGCGCAAAGCCCATTATGATTACACCCTACAGGCATCCGAAACGGCTCAAGGATGAGATAGAGAAGACAATCAATGAGCTGTTGGCTATGGGGCATATCAGACCTAGCAAGTCACCTTTTGCTTCATCGGTCGTATTGGTGAAGAAAAAGGATGGATCACTTCGGATGTGTATAGATTACCGCCAGCTCAATAAGAAAACAATTAAGAACAGGTACCCGATTCCACGCATCAATGAGCTGATTGATGAGTTGCACGGTGCTATCTTCTTCACGAAGATTGACTTGAGATCTGGGTACCATCAAATTCAGATGAGGGAGCAGGACATAGAGAAAACCGCTTTCAGATGCCATTGCGATCACTTCGAGTTCTTGGTTATGCCTTTCGGTCTAACCAATGCACCTACCACCTTTCAGGCTACCATGAACAGGGTCTTCAGTTCTCAGCTACGGAGATTTGTGTTGGTCTTCTTCGATGACATTCTAGTGTACAGTAGGTCATGGGAGGAGCATTTAGCTCACTTGGATACAGTTTTGGGTATCTTGGCTGAGGAATCCTTTTATGCCAAGGAGTCCAAGTGTGAGTTAGGCATGGCTGAGTTGTTGTATCTTGGGCACATCATCAGTGCCAAGGGAGTCGGCATGGATCCTGAGAAGGTCCGAGCTATAGTTGAGTGGCCAGTACCAGAGAACCTTACGCAGCTTAGAGGATTCATTGGGTTGTGTGCTTTTTACAAGAGATTTGTTAGCGGGTTCTCACGTCACACCGCACCCCTTACTGATTTGACAAAGAAAGGGGCTTTTGCTTGGTCACCACAGGCTCAGAAGTGCTTTGACAGGTTTAAGGTGATCATGACTTCATGTCCAGTGTTAGCATTACTAGACTTTACGAAGTCATTTGATTTGTACTGTGATGCTTCAGGAGAGGGCATTGGTGCCGTTTTGATGCAGGAGAGACACCCTATTGCTTTTGAGAGCAGGAAACTTAGGGGTCCTGAGAGGTTCTATAGCATTTATGACAAGGAAATGTTAGCCATTATGCATGCTTTGGCTAAATTCAGGCAATATTTGGTGGGCAGCAAGTTCAGTGTGCATACAAACCACAACAGCCTGAAACACTTCCTTGGACAGCAAGACCTAAATGAGAGACAGCAAAAATGGGTCAGTAAACTGCAGTCGTATGACTTTGACATCACCTTTATTAAGGGGAAGTAGAATGTTGTAGCTAACGCCTTGTCTCGCGGACCTCAGTTGAATGTTATGGCACAGATCTCCGAGGATTGGAGGCATCGGATCATTACAGAGTATGCTAAGAACCCATGGGCTTCTAGCATTGTTGATGGGACAGAGCAGGATAGTAGGTATACCGTTGTGAATGACTTGATCATTTACAAGGGGCGGATTTTTCTGGTTCCTGATTCAGAGTTGAGGGATACAGTTCTGAGAGCCTTTCATGATCTTCCTATGGCGGGCCATCCCAGTTATTTCAAAACATATAAGCTGGTACGGGAACGGTTTACTTGGAAAGGGCTAAAGACTGATGTTCTTCAGTATGTTCGAGAGTGTTCTGTTTGCCAGCAGAACAAGCAGGAACACACATATCCTGCTGGATTGCTTCAGCCACTTCCGATACCTGACAGGAAGTGGGAATGCTTATCAATGGACTTTATCACGGGTTTGCCGAAAGCCCAAGGTAAAGATTGTATTTACGTAGTCGTCGATCGGCTAACAAAATATGCACACTTCTTTCCGATCACCACTACATTCACAGCGTCGCAGACTGCAGAGATTTTCTTCAGAGAGGTATTTAGGTTACATGGTTTGCCTCGGACTATAGTCAGCGATAGAGACAGTCGGTTCATGAGCAACTTTTGGCAGGAGTTGTTCAGACTTTGTGGGACCGAACTGACGCCTAGTACCAGCTACCATCCACAGACAGATGGATAGACGGAAATTGTCAATAAGTGGGTGGAAGGATATCTGCGCAATTATATAGCTGGACAGCAGAGAGCTTGGGTGAGGTGGATATACCTCTGTGAGTATTGTTATAACTCTACTCACCACATGACTATACAGATGACGCCCTTCATGGCATTGTACGGGTATGAGGCGCCCAACCTTTTGGATTTGGTATTGAGTGATAGCAGAGTGCCTAGCGCAGGTGACATGATGCAGGATCAGCAGGACATTTTGAGGTCTCTCAGAGACAATATCTAGCGGGCACAGAATCAGCAAAAGCAGTATGCTGATCAAAAAAGGGTTGAGTGTTCTTTTGCAGTGGGTGACATGGTGTATCTCATGTTACAGCCATACCATCAGTCCACTCTGCGGAAGAGTGGTGCAGAGAAGTTGAAACCTCGTTACTATGATCCATTTCGAGTTATCAGACGAGTGGGCGAGGTTGCTTATGAGTTGGACTTACCAATGAATAGCAAGGTTCATAACGTATTTCACGTCTCACGCCTGAAGAAGGCATTGGGTCAGCACGTGATTCCCTCTCCAGTACTGCCACCCCTTGATGACGAGGGGAAGTTGATATTAGTGCCTGAGGCCATCCTCGATGTTAGAGAGAGACATCTTCGGAGGTGGGTTATCAGAGAGTATTTGATTAAGTGGAGAGACTTGTCGGTTGAGGATGCTACATGGGAGTCAGAGGAGATTTTACAGCATCCAAAGCTGAGATTGCTTGAGGACAAGCAATTTTAGGGAGGGCGGACTGTAATGTCCCCTTCCCAAGTAGTACAGATATTTCAGAGGTTAGCCTATCATTCAAATCCTCGTAGGCTAGCAGAAGTGTTTAGAGGATCACTTGACGCAGTTATCCAACATTTGGGAACATAATTCCAGCAGTTGATCAGGTTTTGGCCTTGGCAGACACTTTCAGAGTGCTTTTTGGGTACTTACTATTTATAGTAAGTCAGGCAGGCAGGAGTTTATATTTCTGGCAGGGCACCTAGTTCAGTTGGTCGATTCAGTGTCGATCCAGCCTGAGAGTCCAGTGAGCAGATAGTGAATATCAGAGCATTTAATGATATGGGGAAATATTTAAGTTGTGACTTTATAATATAAAGTCAATTAATTAAATATTAAAATATCAATGGAATAACATAAAGTGTTTTATACTTTATATTAAAAGGGTCAATTATTAATGACTTAAATACTCAATAGTCATTAATTAAAAAGGACGCCATATTTAATTATTTTCCCTAAGTTGAAGAGGCGAATTTATTAATATTTAAAATGCTCTTTAACTTGCTTTTTTGGGTCGACCTAATGAGAGAAGGTTTATATTTCATCTCAAGGGCAATCGAACTTCATTATGAATTACTCTAATTTGTCTTATTATCTCTCTGAGAATATTGGGATTTGTGAAACAAGGGTTTCTGCGAATCACTAGATTTTGAAGAACGTTCCCTCTTCAGAATCAGGCATACTGAGACTATGAGATATCAATTGAAGATTGTCAGTGGGTGACTTTATTCAGAAGTCATATTTGTGCTTACAGAAGAAGAAATAATTAAGGGTTTGAAGAATAATACTGAATAAATAAGGAGGTCAACTTTCAGCTCCATCCGTCACATCACAGGCCATTTTATCTTCAGCCATACCTTCATCATTATTTGCTGGCAGGCCGTACTGTACCAGCAACATGGCATGTGGATTTGTGCAAGAAAAATGCCTTGTTTCCCTAGGCGAGTCAGTTGCTACCCTGGACGCATATGTATTGTGAGCTATTGGGTACTACCTAGCGTCAGAGATTCTTGTTGAATACAGCCGTTCATTCCCAGCTTGTATTTCATTGCTGCAACTAAATGCAACCAGGTTCTACAATTAGTTTATAGCTGCTTTTTCATGTGTATGCTTGCCTTTCTATACTGTGCTTTATTATTTGAAGGAATAAAGGCGTTTGCAGTTGAGATCTATACTCATTGTTATTTAGAATCAATTCTTGCAATTTCATTGTATTTATTTTCAAAATCGCATTCTTCAACATATTGCAAAAACCACAAAAAAAATCAAAACACAAAGAAAACAAACAAAACGCACTCACCGTCAGTAGATTTGGGTTGAGAGACACCTGGTCTCTTACAACAATTGTACACAAAAGGTGTGGGCAAGGGATGTCCCGTGACCTACAATTGTCCAATGCACTAATGGCATGGGGTCATGCAATCCCAAACCCTAAACCCTGCATTTATGGCGGCTAAGGCCATTTACTCAACTTCCATGACAAGAAATACATGTAGATCCACGTCCCAAAAATAAAATATTGTTTCCAACAAAAGAAACCCCTTTCTACAAGTCACGGTATCAAATATGAGCATTAATGACATCATGAGCCATGCTCGAAGGCAGGTGGAATGAATAGAGAAAATAGGCAGGAGTATTAGAGCTCACAAATCGGAGATACTTCATTGCTTTTACCACTAGTCAAACACCAAAGCTCAAGCAAGCAGCATAATGGTAAGGACAAGTACAAAACTTCAAGAGGCATAAAAAAAGGTAGAGTTGGAAGGAAAGGCATGCTGGTAAAAGGGGCTCCATTTAATAACCACCCTTAATTTTTTGAAATTTTAACATGTTAGCTTCAAAAATAGAAAGTAAGCAAAGCAACTTCCTTCCACTTTTTAATCACCAATTTCCCAATGTGGACGAGGTGAGAGCATACAATGGTAAGGATTACATTAAATTGAACTGTTGAAAGTAAACCACTTGTTCAGTGGGGTGAGTAGAGCACATCCACTTGTGCAGCAGGTAGGCTAATACAATAATTAAAAGTAAATCAGCTCTTCCACTTTTCAGTGGTGAGCAAAGTGTCAGAGACCACTTATTCAGTGGGGTGAGTACAATACCACTTACGCAATGGGTAAACCAATGAAACCACTTATGCAATGGGGTAAGAAATGAAACGACTTATGTAGTGGGGTAAGTGGAAAATTAAACTAGAGCAAGTCACTGAAGGTACTACCATTCAGTGTTACAATAAGAGCTCTCAAAATATGATTCCAAACAATTACATCACTGTTGTTTTGTCTGCAAATATGATAGAAATATGAAACGACACCCCCAAATGAACCCCAACTATGATAACAAGATACCCAAGCAATATAATGGCAAGTATACCTCACAAATGGGACCAAATGAAGTCTGAATCAGGTCTTTTATACTGTTGCAGCAGGTCTGTTGCGCTCAGAAAATCACCAGGCAGCAATGAAAAGACACTCCAAAATGCTCCAACACCTTTGAAGTTTGCCCCCAAACTAAAGGCAATGAAATCACAGGACCTAGGCACTCCCTGTTCCCTATGGAACCCCAAATAGCAAGAAAAAGAGGGTGATTCACCTTGCCCAGCCCACACACCTCCCTAGGGATGGTACAGCCCAGCAATAGGGCAATATGCATAAGGAAAAATCAGGACTTTGTTTCCCACCGGCAAACCTCCCTCATCTTGGTCACCTAGCACAGGAAATCCTTCAATCCAATAACCACAACCAAATTCCCACTCTCCAACTCTGAACAAACAAAACTATGGTATGGCTAGCAAGTGCAAACTCTGGAAAATATCAAGCTCCAACAAGCTGAAAGGTAGAAAGTTATATACAGAATGGTAGAACCCTTGGTTGAATACATGTTACACTGGTTAACTTGAAACTGTTAATGAGATTCTTTGGCACAGTAATATGCAAACTTCTGTAAACAGCATGGTTATGATACGAACAAAGAACCAGTATGTAGTAACTGTTTTAAACAAAACTGTTCTTCTTCTTTATTTGAAAAAGGAAAATTTATATCTTGAATAACTGTCAGATGATATGACAATCTGTAGCTATAATTTGAACGAAAGCAATATGTTATAATGGTATTTATTTCAGAATGTATGCACAAATATTTTAACTTAAGTTGGCACATATATGTGTATGCACATAGACCTTCATCTACGTACATACACATACTTGTTACATGCCTTCTTTTGTTACTTATTTTATTCATTTTCTTCTTTGATGTATATCGATTTACATTAAATACGAAGTGGTAGAAGACATGGAATGTACTCATGTGACAAGTCAATGTATGAACTGGATAAATAATGATATGAATAGAACCACTTGATTTATCCTTCTAAATTTCTCAAGTTGTTGAATAAAGTATACTAAACGACTTTTCCATTGATATGCATTTAAGAATACTCACTTTGTTTAGTAGAATAGCAACACCTAAGTAGACTAGAGCACCTCAGGGTAGATGCAACTAGAAGGTAGATAGTTGCTAAGGAATAAACTTGTGTTGTTGAAAGTTACCTTCCAGGACAAGTACCAAAATGGAGTACAGAGGGTATAGGTTTTGCTTTATCCAAAACCTATCTTTTGTTGTTGCAACTTAATTTCAATGCTCGGCCAAGCAGTTAGCCCATTATGTATGTATGGACTTATATGTGATGACACTCTCTACCATTCCTAGCATAGATCTTGCATTTTTCTAATCATAGATAGAGATGCATGTTGATGTTTGGGCACGCACCAGATTCCGCCTTGCAGATTGTTCTCTTGCTAAACTTTCCGTGCAGGATCGGGTATTCTTCAAGTAGGAAGAATTCCGGGGAAGCCGGATATTCTTCGAGTAGGAAGAATTCTGGGGAAGCGTAAGCTTCGTGGTTGGGCGGTAAAGCGCCTAAGCCATGTTCTCGTCCACCAAAGGAGGCAAGCATCAAAAGGAAACCTTGGATGTTTTCAAGTTATCAAAGGATTATGATGTAACCTTGATGTAAATTGTATATTGTATTGACTTTGTGGCCCAATGAGCCTAGTCAACCTGGATACTGTAATTGACATTTGGGAATGAATATATATTTTGTCTCATATTTTAATTAGACATGTGTTGCTATGATTGAAAATAGCTACTTAAGTTATGTCTTTTTAAAATTTAATATTCATAATGTCAATGGGAATTTATATTTAAGTAGTAATTAGAATGGGTTATTACACAAACAAAAGGGAGATCAAAGCTAATCCAAACTTGAATCTTCTTTTTGTATCTAGCCATTATCCACTTGATGTAGACGCATCCTAGGGGTAGTGCAAACTTGCATCACCCGAAAGGAATTGTGTTTAACATGCATGGGCATGCCAAATAAAATGGTTCCGCTTTGATGATTTGTACTCATTGAGCTCAAATGAGGTCTTCTAAGGGCACCACAATGAAGAAGGCATGTTTAGACATGTTTGGGAATATATTCCGGCAGTAGTAGAAATTGTTCTGCAACAGTCCAATACTTGTTGTATAAGTCATTCCACAGCAATCTTGTAGCTGTTGGTCATTCTACAACAATTTTGTAGTGGCCAAAATGTAGGGCGCTAGAGAAAACCAACATTCTTATAATGGCTGAGTCAAGGTATGTGTAATGGTCTACCTCCTTTTTAGTATTATAAATTATTTGTGACTTCTCAATTTAATATATCTTCCATTTAATCAAATTCAATTCCTTCCATGGCATGTGTCAGAACAGTTTGCAAGTGAAATGCAGAACACTTTAATAACCATATCTCAATACTTCAATTTGAGTAGATATACAATAGTATCTATTGTTGATAAACAAATACTATGTTGGCGTAACAACTAACACCTCTGGAGTAAAAGTTGTTATGAACAGCCTATGTACACTACGCAATGAGTGCTCTTCAAATTAGGAGGGGAAGCTCCCTCGTTGTGCTTTGACAAAAATACTTGCAAAGGGAAATAAGCTAAACTATGTCCTGTCTTTTTGTTTCAGCTGTAGAGGCACAAGGCTTTCTTGAAAGAACTTATACGTTGCAGCTGAGTATTTTCTGGTTTTGCAGATCCACTAACTACAACTAAACTTAATCTATCCAATCTCCTCAGGAAAACAGAGCATGAGGAAACGGAGCAAGGTTTGACTAACTGACGATAAACGAGTTTAGATTCTCTACTTGAAGGCAAGGTGGCGCAACTATCATCTCAATCTAAACAAGCTTATTGGGCACAAAACAGATTTAAGAATTTACCATGACAATCTTATGAAACCCTATGTGGCATAACACTCGATCAAAATAGTAAAGACTTCACAAAACAGATTTATTATCACAATCTCACGAAACCCTATGTGGCATAACCCTTGATTGTAATAATAAAGATTCACAAAACAGATTTATCACCGTAATTTCTCGAAACCCTATGTGGCATAACGATTGATCACAATGGTAAATATACATAAAACAGATTTATCATCTCAATCTCTTGAAACCCTATGTGGCATAACAATTGACCTCAATGGTAAATATGCACAAAACAGATTTATCTAAACTATGGAAAGAATCCACCATTACAATCTCTTGAAAACCTATGTGGCATAACAATTAATCGTAATAGTGAAGACACATGAACAAATACCAAAAAAGCAATATTGAGGGCAAGGTAGGCGCAGCATATATTTCTCTCTCAAGCAAAAGTTATTTACAAATGAGCAAAAGCCCTTATTTATATACATCAAGGTGTAGGGAACCCTAAAATCACCTTGAGTCATCTACAGTTCTTGCAATGCATGCAAGATTTGCTGCCAAACCCTAATGAAATAAACTATACAGTTAACTGGGAAGCTACCATCAGTTAACCGAAACATCTAATCTAAAAATGGACAATTGTGCGAGCATGCACGTCCTTATTGAAAGCGAGTTAACTGGAAGACTACCATCAGTTAACGTAAAACCCTAAATAAAACTCCAAGTGTGTAAAGCTGATCTCTAATAGATATGCATGTGATGACAACATCGAGTTAACTTGAAAGGGTAACACCAAGTTCAACTGGTATTATTGTGTCTATCACGAGAGGTGGGAACTGAAGTTTACTATGTGTGATCTCGGGCAATCAATCCCTCAGCGAGATTGTTATTTGTATCACTATCACGGAGCTATGGACTACGACCGGAGAATACTATCGTCGACATATCCTCACCAGCTGTGATCTGAGACCGAAGTTCCCCTCTGCTCCTCGTTGCCTCATCGAATAATGCTGACATGACTGTAAGCTGAGTAATCTTACAGCCAACGGTCTCCCCACTGAAAATAGTATGAATGAGTGCCTGGAGCTCTGACTGAACATCGGTAAGCTCTACGTAGGCACCACCCTCGATCTGGTAACGGCACGGTAAGCGAGATACTAGAGTTCTCACAAACCGGAGTGCACTAGTGACGTGCTCTCTACTCTCAGTCAATTTTGATGCCAAAGTGTCTTCTATCTTTGCCCTGAAAACCAATTGTGTCTTCCAAGAGTAGATAGCTTCTCTGTCCTCTGCATCTGTGACTGCATCATACGCCACACTCAGGTGAGCAATCATAATCTCATCTCGGGGTT
>VDFB02023417.1:0-23205 GCA_007258455.2 Sequoia sempervirens
AGTTTAATTCTTGCTTCCTATTGGTAAATGGATTTCATGCAAAATTTTGAAGATTCATTCTAATATTCCTCACGACACCACACATCTCATTTTGGAGAGGGAAAATATAATACTTCATGCATTGCAGACTTTGCAAATATTATAAAGTTTTATTCTTCCCCCACCAGCCAACAGCATCAAATGCTATCACTAATGAAGCCTTGCGGGGGTGCAGGGAGCATGTGGGGAAGGCCTTTTTATGCTGGCGTATGTATACATTTATGCACTTAGTATACATTTCTCATTCCTCTTCTACACCATAGGTTAGACATACTTCAATAGAATCATAGTTAGGCTAATTTTCTTTTTTTTCTTGGTATAGTTAAGATTTTTTTTTTTTTTTTCTTTATTACATTATATATGTACTTACATCATTTATTATTAGTGCTTGATTATAAAATTCCCTATCTATGTAGTCATTTTTCATCCCCCTTCTTGCCTTGTCGCATTACATATAAATATAACCTTTTTTCTTGTATCAAACATGAATTTGAAACATTAGAGTGTATCTCATACTTGATGAAATGGCTCACATTCAATTAAATTATCAAACATTGCATCCTCTTGTTGAATGGAATTATAATTATTTTATTTATTTTATCTTTGGGTTGTCTTGCATAATTTGGTTATTTGAGCTAGTTCTTCTCCATGGTCATGCTTGTGAGTTTACAGGGCTGGAGAGATGTGGGAAGAGCTGCCAGCTAAGGTGGATCGGCTGTTTGCTTCCGGATCTCCAGCGGTGGAATATCTCTGAAGAAGAGGAAGAGCTCATCATCAAGCTTCATTCCCTCTTGGGAAACAGGTAACACAAATTTTTTAACCAACTTAACTAAGAACATAATATATGGATTTTTTTTGATGAATCTCAAGTAAAACTTAGCTTTAACTGCTCGGTATAATATTAAATATTAATTCTTGTCTTGATTTGGTTGATTATAAAGTTTTCCCCTCTCTTTATAATATTTTGAGTATATGAGAATGGCGGTGCAGGTGGTCTCTAATAGCAGGGAGATTGCCGGGTAGAACAGGAAACGAAATAAAGAATTACTGGAACACCCACATCAACAGAAAATTGCTCAGCCAGGGAATCGATCCCAAATCTCATCGCCCCATTCACTGTGTTGATAACGAGAGCAGCAGCAGCAATAGTCACTCCCTCAACTATCAAATTCAGACAGTAGATTTCTTCCAAAATGACGGCCTGCGGATGACTAAGAATTTTGAGTGCGCGGCTTCAAACGCTGGCAACAGAAAACAGGAGGCACCCGATGTAAATCTTGATTTGTGTATGAGCTTGCCTTGTTACAGTAGAGAAAGTGTTGATTCGATGCTTATGTTGTTAGATGCTAATAGGAAAGCAATGGAAAAGAATTCACTAATGTTGTGGGAATGATTTTTATTTTTTATTTAAAAATAATAATTATTTAATATAAATATTTCAAATATTTTTTATTTATAAAATATTTGTTTGCAACTGTTTTATTTATTTAAAAATTTTAATTATTTATATAATTTTTAATTACTTTTGGCAAAACTACTATTCATTGTTGATAATTTTAATTTTAAAAAATTATTTATTTTCATTCAATTATTTTTAAAAGATTTTTAAAATATATTTTTTAATTATGTAATATCTTTTAAAAAGTTATCTAAAATATGTTGATGAATAAAATGGGGAGACAAGAAAAAAAAATATATTATTAAATATTTTTTTTAATGCCATTTTCAACATATCAGGTGTAGACCTATTCCACCGTTGGGTAGGTGACGTGGCATGGGGGCTCCACCCATCCGTCACAACACAACTCTTGCAAGAAATCAGACCTCCGTCTTATTCAGTCGTCGCCTGGGTATGTGTTATACAAAAAATGACAGAACAATTCCAAAACTAAACTCAAACCGTTAAAAAAGTATCAGGCAAACGATCTAGACTTGGGTCGGCTTTGACCTTCAGTAAACACTCACTCTGCAAGTAACAAAAGAAAAACAATAAACACATAATTTAAATTTATGGTAGCCCCATACCTACGACGCATCTCCTTAGTAGCGGTTGGCGCTTATGTAATGTTGGGAATTTGGAAGAACAAAAAAAAGAGTATATTAATATATAAATGCCTTCAGCCTTATAATTTTGTGTCTTCCACAGAACTGCGTATAAAAGAAAAACAACATGCATAGGGGAGAGGGGCATATAATGGAGCAGGGTCTAATAGTGGGGATAGAAGTGGTCCTCAGTGGGCCCTATAGTGGAACACTTTAATATCCAATTGCAAAACACTTTTTATCCATAAAGTATGCAAATTGACAAATCATGTGATGCCACATCAGCACACCAATAAAACATACTTAGTGCACCACTATCGGTCTCACTTTCTTTTGGGGCCTTTTTGGATACCTCAACAAAAAGCATGCTGATGGGGCATCATATTTGATGATGTGTCCCTAAAACGAAATATAGAAGCACATGAGTTGCCAAATAAACTGTTGTACAAAATTGAGAGTGATTTGAAATTTCCATGCAGAATTTTGAGAAACGCAAAGTTAGGGTGCTCCACTATAGGCCCCTCTCCCCTATTTATGACAAAATTAAAACCCTACTTCAGCAAGAAATTTGTGGTACGAGGGTGCCATGCCCCTAGCTGAGCTATCACCACCACCCTAGGTTACATGCTCAACATCATGTTCATGGAGAGGGATAGGATGCCAGTGTAAACCCTAACCATACCCTTAGGCAGCGGTTTATGGCATCCTTAAATTGTCGAGATTCTAATGAATATATATATATGACTTCGTCATTCAAGTGTTATTAAGATTATATATATAATAAGTATCTAACATAATTAAATGGTGGTAAGAGCTTGAATCAAATTATTACAATATACATAATAGTAATTGGGGATTCATAATAGCTCAGTTCATTACAAAATTATTCATATTATTTTATAATGTATTCACATAGATCCTTTTGTCTATCGAACAAGGATTTAAATTGATGGTCCTTAATTAACTATTTTATATGAAAGGTATAAATAAGTTATAGAAAGATGGGCATGATAACTAGATAATGTTTTATCAAAGGGGATCTATGGAAATTTATATAGTGTGTTTGGATTAAAATTTCTATTAGAAATTTGAAAAATCATTTATTATATAAATATATGTATGTACAATATATGTGTATGTAATGACTATTATTCAAGAATTAGAAGCCAACTAAGTTAATAGTTATACCAAATCCAAAATTGAGTTCTTTATTCTTGTAAAATCATTTATAATTGAATGTTAAACCTAGGGCTTCTTTGTTACAATCAAGGGAGAACTATCTAGTAAGATTGGTAAGGAAGTAACATGGGTATCATTTTTCCCATACAAATTAGTTGGTCATAGCATAGGATTCCTCATAAGTGAACCTAATGGTGTCTCCTTAAGAAGACTACATCTTTTATTATCACTAAGTGCTAAAATGACTACATGTTAACTTAGTTGAGGATATCAAATGTGGTTAAAGATGATTTAGACTTGTTAAGATATGGTTACTCCTTAGGTTTTTCACCTTAGTGGCATAACCTTTGCTCTACCACCCTGTAATGCCTTCAAGAGTTAATTCTTGTGTGGATTCTCATTGGAGTGTTCTTGGAAGGACACCTACAACCTCCTAATATTCCTTATCATTATTCAAGGTGTGCATGATGTATTATGTAGAACCGCTCTTGCATTTTTCCTATTCCTTACTCTTGGATGACATGCCGAAAATGATGTTGCAAATGCATTGTCATCCAATGCACATAGACTACTACCATGTCAAGCATGGTGATCATTTTAGTAATTTTTCATAAAAAAAAATTAGTTGTGTCTTTGTTTGAGTCTATAACTTTTGAGAATTCAACTATTATGCTAAGTTGTCTCATTCCCCAATCTTTTCACACATTTCTAGACATTCAATATTATCTTATACCTATTTGTAATTATTACCATATATGTGCCTCATTATCAACAAAAACTTACATGTCTCTATCTCAAACTTGGAGATTCATGTTTCACTATCATTGGTAAATCTTACATCAATCACAATCAAGTTATAAAAAAAAAAGAGAATTTCTAATTGTTAACTCTCACCCTTTTTCACTAGCCATTGGGAGGTAACTTGATACTTTGTGTGACTTATTGTTGTCTTGGTATATAAAGACATTCAACATGTAATTAATTCATATGTGAATACAAGGATAAATCATTCTAGGAAAGTTTTTATTTAAAATAAAAAAGAAACCTCTCATATCAAAATCTACATATATACCATCTACGTGCTTAAGAATGATATCTACAAATATTTCCCAAAGTTCATAAAGCCAAACTTACAAGGAGGTTTCCATCTCAAGCAATAATAGTTAGTGTTCATTACTTAATAAGACTGTCTTGATGGGTTCTCTTATTAGATTACCTTTCCCTTTTATGTATCACTTCCTCTTTTCTCCAATTTCTTGTAACCAATGGATGCAATCAATTAAAGGGGATATATACTCTTTTTGAGATTGTTATGTTCAAATTGTAGGAAACCATATTTTCTTATAAAATGAATCATCTCACCTAGATAGATCTTGATCAAAATTATATGGATCCTAAAGTGCCATACTACATAAGTGCCATCACACTAGGTAGAATATCATTTTTCATACAAGTAGGATATTAACCAAATTCTCTCCCTCTTCTCCTCCATTTCCATAGACAATTGAATTAACTTATATCTACTTGCATGATAAAATATATTCATTACATGTGTTTTGTCTATTTTATAGGTCCTATAAAGCATGTAGAAAAAGGAGATGAGTAAACAAATAAATCAAGATGGATCCATTACTTTAGATGAGACCCATAGACTTTCATATCTAAATATATACTTTTACATTGACTACTTGAATGTTCACATAAATGTCCATATTATCTATTCACATGAACCTTAAAGTGCGTGTCAAATATAATGGTGTAAGTTTTTATTTATTTGTTTTTCCTATTGCAATAGAATGAATTAATATAATTACATAGTGACATGTGGTGCATTCTTATGCTAAGTCAACTTATTCTTTGATCCTTGCACATACTTTCATACATTCAATATTAACCTAGCCCCATTTGCACCTATTCCAACACATTTGTCTCATTACGCAAACTCCATACATTTGTCTCTTATTTCAAGTTTCATATTTTCCTATCCTAGGTCAATCATGTAGCACTCATAATTGATATTATGAAAAAAATAATTTTTAAAATTAAAAATTATTTACTCTTTCTCTTTTGGTCTAGCCATTAAGAGCTAACTTGGTAGTTTGTGTGACTTATTGTTAAATTTGTATTTAAATACATTGAATGGAGTTAAAAGGAACATCATTTAATTTATTAAATACAAGGAGACATCATTAAATTTGGAGCACTAAAAGGAACATGCCACAAAAGAACCTGTCACATCAAAATCTACATAAATTTTTCAAATTCTACATAACATTAACAATTAAAATGACTATAATTACTCATTATTTATATCAAGATGAATAAATTTTGTGTAATATCAACTCTTATTCTTCATCATAATTCTCAAAACTAAATATCCTATCCATTTAAACTTATTTTTTAAAAATAAGTTTTAAATTTATAAATTCCCATATTTTTTTAATTAAATTTTAATTAATAGACTTTATTTACATGCATTCAATTAAGCATCCTAGATTTATGTAAATTTATTCCCATACAAACCTACTAAATGAGACATGTTATGTTGATATTAGTACTCCAGTCCTTGCCTACGGTGACCTTTCGTTTATGTTTTTTCATTCCTCCATCTTTTTTCTGTCTTAACACTTACGAGTGCTTCTCTCCACTTAAATACAGACACAGCTCTGATCACTGAAGATGGAAAAATGTCCTTGCTGCGAAAACGCCCTTACAAAGGAAGGGGCATGGACTAAAGAAGAAGATGACCGGCTCTTTGCCCACATTCAAGCCCACGGCGAAGGCTACTGGAGTTCTGTCCCCAAGGCTTCAGGTCTGTAATTCCTATTCATCTCACCTATAAATTATTCTTTCTTCTCCATGTTCATGCTTGTGATTTAACAGGGCTGCAGAGAAGTGGGAAGAGCTGCCAGCTAAGGTGGACCAACTGTTTGCTTCCGGATCTCCAGCGGTGGAATATCTCTGAAGAAGAGGAAGAGCTCATAATCAGGCTTCATGCTCTCCTGGGAAACAGGTATAACAGTCTTTTTAACTAAATTAACTAACATAATATATGGATATTTTATGATGAATCTAAACTAAGACTTAGCTTTAACTGCTCGGTATAATATTAAATATTAATTTTTTGTTTTGATTTGGTTGATTATAAATTTTTAACTCTCTTTATAATATTTTGAGTATATGAGAATGGCGGTGCAGGTGGTCTCTAATAGCAGGGAGATTGCCAGGCAGGACAGGCAACGAAATAAGGAATTACTGGAATACCCACATCAACAGAAAATTGCTCAGCCGGGGAATCGATCCCAAATCTCACCGCCCCATTCATTGTGTTGATAACGAGAGCAGCAGCAGCAAGAGTCACTCCCTCAACCATCAAATTCAGACAGTAGATTTCTTCCAAAATGACGGCCTGGGGATGACTGGGAATTTTGAGGGCGCGGCTTCAAATGCTGGCAACAGAAATGAAGAGGCGCCCGATGTAAATCTGGATTTGTCTATCAGCTTGCCTTTTTACAATAGAGAAACTGTTGATTCGAAGGAAGCGTCTAAATGAGGTAGGGTGGTGATAAAATGAAGTTTACATCGGTAGGTTAACTGAAACTCACCTACTCTACTCTCCCAGGGAGCTGATCGTTGAGAGCCATTTAATTCCTTCCTTGTTGTCTTGTAAAATAGGATGGTAGGTATGTTCGATTTGATCTGTCTGAAGAAATGTTGTACAGTGTAGGTTGTCATCTCGCCGTTCTTAATGTTTTGTCGGGAATTCTCATTTGTATTTTTCTACTCTTGGCTGCCTTTTTCTTGTAATATTTTTTTGTTTGACTCAACATTAAAAAAAAATTTGTCATTTCTCAGTTAAAAGGAAACACATGCATATGTTGTTGGATGCTAATACTTAGTTTTGGTATATGGAAGCAATCAAAATAAAAAATTAGCAGTTGCATGCACCAGCATGCAATGATCAGCTGATAGGGGTCCACCGCAAATGGTTATTCAATGGGAGGTAAGGAAAAAACTTGTTTTTGTAATGCAATGTGAAGTATAAATACTAGAAATATTTGCAATTGTCATAATGAGTCAAAAAAGGGAAAGCATGTTAATAAGCTAACATGGAATAATGTGAGGTTAGTTTATAGTAGGGGGTGAATCTTTTGATTTTGCATTTTATCGAGGAGTAGATTAAAGTAAAACTATGTGTGCATTAAAAGATATGAATTTGACTCACCTAACTTTAACATGTTATAAAGCACTTAAATTTGGTGAAGAAATTATTTTATATGTCTACATTTAATTGGAGCATTGTGAAACATTTTAAACCCTATGTTATAGTCCACTTCTTCGTTCGTATCTCATAGGCAATCCATGGGAGTTTAAGAACCATTTGCATAAAACGGAAAATTCATGTTTGTGTTTCCACATCAATATTTTTTAGTTGGAAATTGATTATGGAAATGCAAAATAAAACCATAGGGCGTGCTTATTATTTGCAATGTATCCATTAATTGCAATTTGAAGAAATTAATCATCAATAACTTTTTTCTTATTAATATTGCATATTTAATAATTTTAATTACAATAATTTTTTAAAACTGATTTAAATTAATGATCTTAAGAGAATGATTTTTCATAGAAAATTTCTTAATAAATTAGATTTGGAAAATTGAATACAATTTTAATTTTTACATAATTAGTTTTGTTAATAATAATAATTTCTCTCCAAAATTTAAGGTATGATAAAATTTTATGTGTTTTAGTTTAATAGTTGTTAGGCCTAGATGCACATATATGTTTAATGTTTTTGTCTAGGTTAATCAATCAATCGATTGATTATTATTTAATTATCTTAAGATAAGGCAATGCATGGGAGATTAAGAACCATTTGCATAAAACAAAAAATTGGTCTTTGATGATTTTGTCTAGGTTAATCAAACAATCTAATTGATTATTATTTAATTATCTTAAGATAAGGCAATGCATGGGAGATTAAGAACCATTTGCATAAAATGAAAAATTGATCTTTGCATTTCCACATCAATATTTTATAGTTGGAAATTGATTATGAAAATGTAAAGTAAAACTATAGGCCGTGTTCATTATTTGCAATGTATCCATTAATTTGAATCTCAAGCAATTAATCATCAATCACTTTTTTCTTATTACTTTCATGTTATTTATTGTGATTGTTTCTTATTTGAATCTTAGTTATGATGGTCACAACTAATGATTTTTATAAATAAAAAAGATCTTTAATATTCAATACTTTTTATAAGTAGTATTTAGTCCATAATTTTGGAAATGAAAACATTATTATTTATGCGGTTTATGGGTTAGTAGAAGTCAGATAAAATGGTCACAAGTAGAAAGGATTCAAAAGTATTCCATTACAAGGAAAATGAAAATAAAAAATATCATTGATTGATTCCAATAAGAAGATGTTCTATAATTGGTGTATGACCAACATTAGAAGGACTTAGATAAAAAATAATAATAAATGGATGACCAAATAGAATAACAACTTGAATTGTTCTCCTAATAAAAACAAAAATGTAAATGCATTTATTCTGCAAGAAAGTGAAAATATTATATTGATAAATTTTATACCATTTGATGAGAAAAAAAAAGGATTATATAGGGACAAATAGCACTAACAGAGTAAAGATCTTCATAGTCCAATGGAAGACTAACTTATACCATCTTTGATCCAAAACAAATAAACAAACCTCATGAAAAGAGGAATGCGATGACCGACACACATATTTTTCATTTTTAGAATATGTCTCGAACGTATGTGGTAAAACAATCATATATTTGACTTCAAAAAAGATATTCTAGTCAACCCATTGGAATAAAAAAGGAAGGATTAAAAGTGAGTAAGTATATATGCAAAACCAATAAAGAGAATGTGAAACTAAAAATAATTAATGGTATTTATAATTGGTTCACTGAATCTATTTATTGATATGTGAGCATTATATAGTTGGTAGTGATGAACATATTTTTTTGGAGCAGTCATGCTAAAATAGATGTATACACAACATGTAATCAACATGATCACCATGTGGAAAATCTGATGCAGCACACCAAAGCACTCTTGGGTTGCAGAGTATGCAGTCAAAAATGTTATAAAATCCATGGCAAATAGCATAATTTATAATTACTTGGCAAATGCCCTAAATTTGAAAGTGATGAAAAATGCCACAAGTTTTCTAGCATTTCCCTACATTCTCTATAGGCCAAAATAGTTGATTTTGTTTCTTCATCCCCAGAATTGTAAGTGAAATATATGCTTCGCAAATATTTATCCAATGAACTGCATATCCCATGACTATAATTATGCAGATTTACACTTGCAAAAGCAACATGTTCATCAACAAAGAATAGTTTCATGTTTATGAATTACATAGCATGTCATTCACTATGCTCATCTGTCTATCTAGAAAACTAGATTCCTAAGGGAATTACATTCCATTGCAAAGAAAGTGAGAGAAATAATTAATAATATTTACAATTGGTTCACCAAATCTATTTATTGATAATGGAAAAGTTTTATACTTACATTTCCTGTCGGTGGTGTTCAACAAAAGCGAGCAACATTGGATCAATTTGTTGGACCATCAAAGAATTTGAAATAGACAATTTACATTACAATAATTTTCTTGAATTTCTACTGTATCTGTGCAACATTTTAAAGGAAATAATATAGATATAGAATAAAAGAGGTTACAATTAGTTGTTCTAAATAGAAAGAGATTAAATAGAACATTTTGAATACATGAGATCCTGGTAAAGAATTGGGTATAAGTAATTTATTGAAGAAGTTGAAAAGAGAGCTATGGAAACAATGACAAATACAATGGATATAATAGAGTATGTTTCTGGTGGACAAGTGGATGTGAGAATTTGTTTGTCCGTGTATATAATCAGTAACAAATATATGACAATGGACGCCAAAAGCACTGAACCCATGCTCGTTCTCCTCCCTACCATATTGGCATCATGAAGCCTCGTGGGCTCTAGCCAAACTCCTCAACAAGAAAGGCAGGTAAGGTCCATGGAAAATCTCAAGGACTCTTATCATATATCACACAATAACAAAATAGACAAATTCTAAAATAACTATTAGGAGAACACTTAAGAATCACAAGTAAGTGATAGATGGTTGGAAACCCACATTAAACAGATTGATACAAGACAAGCAATGTACCTAACAATTGGGTTGTTAATTCAAGGTTCGAGCTACATTATCTGGTATTGGATATTATAGAAAAATAGGGAAATTGTAAAAGAGTTGTTAGCAAAACAATTAAGAACTTTAAAGTATGGAAAATAAAAGAGGCAAACTATGATAATGAGTAGATTGTTATGAAAAACCAGGAAAAATGTACAGTGTGATACATATTGAAACAAGCAAGTTGTGTAATAGTTGGCTTGTTAATTGAAGATTCAAGCTACATTATTTGGTACTAAATATTATAGGCAAAAGGGGGAATTATAAAAGAGATATTAGGGAAACACTTAAGAAATCAATATAGACAATGTCAAATTAAAGATAATTAATAATATTTACAATTGGTTCACCGAGTATATTTATCAAAAAATACAAAAGTTTTGTACTTACATGTACTATTGTTGGTGTTTAACAAGGGCGAGTAGCATTGGATCAAGTTATTGGACCATGAAAGAATTTGAAATAGAGAATTTACAAGACACTAATTTTCTTGAATGTCTATTGTATTTGTGCAACACTATAAAGTAAATAATATTTGGCATTGTCTATAGAGGCACATTACCAAACAGAAATAGTATAACTATGAAAAACCTCCTCAATAACAAGTGAGTAATGGCAAGTTTAAAGAACACAACATTATGGGTTTGAATGCTACATGTATGTGAGAATTTGTGTGTCCATGTATATAAGCAGCAACAAATATATGACATTAGATGCCAAAAGCACTAAACCTATGCTCGTCCTCCTCCCTACCATATTGGCATCATGAAGCCTCTCAGGCTCTAGCCAAACCCCCGAGCAAGAAAGGCAGGTAAGGTCCATGGAAAATCTCAAGGACTCTTATCATATATCACACAATAAGAAAAATAGAGAAATTCTAAAATAACTATTAGGAGAACCCTTAAGAATCATAGGTAAGTGATAGATGGTCGAAAACCCACATTTAACAGATTGATACAAGACAAGCAATGTACGTAATAGTTGTGTTGTTAATTCAAGGTTTGAGCTACATTATCTGGTACTGGATATTATAGACAAATAGAGAAATTATAAAAGAGTTGTTAGCAAAATACTGAAAGTTGAATGGTGAGTGTTTGCTCACGTGAGGGTTAATGCATTATGTCATTATTGTATGATGGGGGTGGATGAAGTAAATGCGGGTGGATGAGGTACATGCAATATTGAATGTTGCAGTGTGGGAAAGTATACTTTGATTAAGTTGCATTGTCAAAACAACCATTGAGGTGTTATATACATATACATATACCTATACATATTCATATACATACATATACATACATATAAATATACATTCGTATACATACATATACATATACATACATATACATATATATCTATACACATATACATACATATACATATACATATACATATACATACATATACATATACATATACATATACATACATATACATATGCATATATGTATATATATGTATGTATATATATACATCTCTAGAATCTGTAAGTCATTTTACTTGGGTGTTGCAGTGTGGGAAAGTATACTCCAAAATGTACCAAAAAATATATTGATTAAGTTGCATTTTCGAAAGAGCCATTGTGGTGTTGGTTTGATAGCAAACTATTCTAAAAATCGCCGGCTTTAGTTCTGTGGTTGATTTGATAGGAGACTATTTCACTGGTTGGAAAATTGGATCCAGTTTAACAAGTGTTGTGTTCTACAATCTACACTGTCTCGGCCCCCTGTTGTTATTGTAAGTTGTTTTCCCACTGTCTTTTTTTCCATTCCATACACATCTAACCACATATATATTTTTTGATAGATTGAAATAAACTGTTGTTTTGCAACAATATGATGTTGGCTTCGATGCAAGCATAGATGGACAAGGAGATATGAAGACTATCTATGGAACAATTGGTGCCTAAAAGATGCCCATAGCTATAACCATAATGAAAGTTTGTTTTATAAATTTATATTTTACTAACTTATCCATTCACCCCTTTTCTTTCTGCAAGGCTAGATATCCTCCAATACATACCAAAGTTATACATTCACCCCTTTTCTTTCTGCATGGCTAGATATGTTCCAGTACATACCAAAATCAAATATGTTTATAAAGTTACTTGTATAGATTGTATGCTTTGAAGCAAAACCTTTGTTATTTCTTTGATGTCTTCCTTTTAACGATATATGTCAAACAGATCAGGGAAAAAGAAATTCACGAAACATATTGGTGCAAGATAAGCTTATGCAAAATACCCATGTAAAATGACTTGTAGCAAATAATTGTTATTCTAACACCTCTTATACAATTTCTATATTTGTCTTTAATATTTATTAACAAAGAACATAGCTCGAATCTTGTATCAATATGTTTCATGATATTCTTTTTTTCCTGATCTACTTGAAACTCCCTAGAACAAACTATCTGGGTTTGTTTATGTAAGGGGTGGACCTTGCTAATTACATGGGATAACAATGTCTTATATCAATATGTTTCATTATATTCTTTCTTCCTCATCCATTTCAACTTCCCCACAAAAAAATGTTTTTCATGATTTTTTTTTTTAGTTTATATATATATGTATGTATGTATGTATGTATATATATGTGTATATATGTGTATATATATGTGTATATATATATACATATATATATACATACACATATATATACATACATATACATAGATACATACATAGATACATACATATATATATATACACATATATACACATATATATACATATACATATACACATATATATATAAACATATATACACACCCATATATATATATATACACATATACATACACACACACACACACACACACACACACACATATATATATAACATAAAGTATACTCTGAAATGTGCAAGAAAATATATTGATTAGGTTGTATTTTTGAAAGAGCCATTATAGTGTTGGTTTGATAGCAGATTATTGTAGAAATTGTGTGTCTGCGTCTATTTCAAGTTTCCCATAATAAATTGTTCTTCATGATAGTCTTTTTCCTAGTTCCCTATAGAAAATTGTTCATTATCGTAGATTGCTTAAGAATCATAGGTAAATGATGGATGATTGAAATCCAAAATTAAACATATTCATACAAGAGAAGCAGTGTATGTGGGTATGTGCAGGATCATCATGGAAAAAATAGGCCCTTAAGTGGCAAAAAATTCAGAAAAATCAGAGTTAGGCAACTTGACGTAAAAATTTGAATAAGTTATCTATATTATTTCAAAAATATGTAAGAATAGAATTTGTAGAAAATTGAAAGTAGTTTCTAAACTACTAGGTTTATTGAAAAAAATAAAAAATCTATTTGGTGAAAATTTGAAATTTCAATGTAGTAGTACTTAAATTTCAAGGAAAAAATAAGTAGGTGTATGTCTGACCACCCTAAACACAATAAAATGATAATATTTTTTATAAGATTTTAGATATAAGTAGAGGACTCATGTCCCAATGTGATGCATATTTTTTTGTAATTTTTTCCAAGTAAATAATTAATTATGAATTTTTATTACAAATTTTAAAAAATATAAAACTGTATGTCGACCACCTTAACTTGGTCAAAACTTCATGAAATTCATTTTTTCTTTTTAATCCTATAGTATGTGAAGCATAGAATGTGATGTTTCATTCAAAAAAATGTGATCCGTTTGAAAGCTATAGATGTTTTCAATCAGCCTATCAATCAAGACTTTAGTTGTAATTCAAATAGAAAATGAATAATAATTATTTATTAAATTCAAAGTAAAGCATAATTTATATTGGTGGAAAGCTGAGAATCTCCTTTAAAAAACCTTTTCATTTCATCAATTTTGGGTAAAAAAAATGTCATCAGCCACATACCCTACACATACCTATCATATTGCCACTTTTTGGCCCATCATGATCCTGCACATACCCATGTAAAAGTTGGCTTGTCAATTGAAAATTTGAGCTACATTCTTTGGTAGTAAACCCACATTAAATAGAACTTATAAAAGCAATGGGTAGAAATAATCTATGCAAAATGGCTATAATGCCACATAGTTAATTGTGAATTCAAGCTACATTACCTGGCATTAAATATTATAGACAAATAGAAGAAACTTGCCTGGGGTTTTTTATGATGACATGGAACTTATCTTTTGAACAAAGTACATGTTGCTAAATGTGCCTCATTGGTTAATAAGAATTGCAAAAAAAATATGAATTTAGAATTGACAACCGAACTAGTACATAGATTGTTTGTCTTGTATCAATATATTTCATGATATTCTTTATGCCTCATCTATTTGAAGGTCCCTGTAATAAATTATTCTATTGTTCTTGTAAGAAGGATTGTTTTCAATTTTTAAAATTCTAAAAAAAAATTTGTGGTCATTTTGTTTGGATGGAACATGTTATATGTCTTGTATCAATATGTTTCATGATATTCTTTTTTTCTCATCTGTTTGGAGTTCGCGATAACAAACTGTTCTTCATGATATTGTTTTTTTCAGTTACCCATAACAAATTGTTGACTATCATAGTTTTCCTCTTCTATGCTCCATATTTTAAAGTTTATTTATGATCATCTGTTATTTTTGTATGGTTCTTAAGTATTTTCCTAATAGTTCTTTTACAATTTACTTATTTGTCTATAGTGTTTAGTGCCAAATAGTGTAGCTTGAATTTAGAACTGAGAAGCCAACTCTCAGATAGATTGTTTGTCTTGTATCAATAGGAAAAAAAAAAAGAGTTGTAGGTAAATGACAAATGATACGAAAACATACACAAACCAAAGAAATTGAAAGAAGGCCAAAGGTTTCCATCCATCTATCATTTACATGTGATTGTTAAATGTTATTCCAATACCTATTACAACTGTTACATAGGTTGCTTGCCTTGTCACAATATGTTCCATCGTATAGCAACAGCAGGATGGATTAACCCTCTTGTGAGAAAAAACTTACCATGCTCTTTCTGCACACCAAGGCAACCAACTCAACAACCGCCAACCCTTCTTTGCAATTTCTCTTTTTGTCTAGAATATTTAGTACCAAATAAGTGTTATTCCAACACCTATTATACAATTAGTCTATTTGTCTTCAATATATATATACATATATGTATCTGTCTATGTTTCCAACCACTTATTTTGACATACAGTTTACATTGTATGTATATATATGTGTGTGTGTGTGTATGTATGTGTGTGTATATATATATACACACATATACATGAACTGTTGATGGTGTTTAACAAGGACAAGCTGCATTGGATCGAGTTGTTGGACCATGGAAGAATTTCAAATGGACAGTTTACAATAGACTAATTTTGTTGAATGCCTATTGTATCTGTGTAGCATTATAAACGAAACAATATAGATATACAATAAAAGAGGTTAGCACTATCTATTCTAAATGCAAAGAGATAAAATGGAAGATTTTGACTACATGTCATGTTGGTAAAGAGTTTTCAATAAGGGATCTATTTGAGAACTTGAAAAGAGAGTTGTGGAAAGAATGTCAAATTCAATTGATAGAGTAGAGTATGTTTTTTGTGAACAAGCACATCATAGAATTTGTGGGTCCATGTATATAACCAGTAAGCAATATATGATGGTTGAAAGGAAAATCTCTAAATGCATGGTCGGTCTCCTCCCTACCATAGTCACATCATGAATCCTCGTGGGCTCTAGCCAAACCCCTAAGCAAGAAAGACACACTTATTGTAAATATTATTGACAAAAAGGGAAATGGTATTGAATTCCCCTAAACATAGAGAGATACATATACCCATATATATATATGTATGTATGTATGTATGTATGTATGTATGTATGTATGTATGTATGTATGTATATGTATGTATTGAAATCCCCCTTTCATATTTAAAAATATACATATAGGCAGAAATATATATCCATATATATAGACCAAGACCAATGTGGCTCATTTCACAATGCAACAACAATCTATATATACACATGTATGCCTAAACAGTTGTGTATGCTATGTTTACTTGTATTTATGTAGATTTTAATATAAAATACTTAAAAATAGCATAAATTTCAGAATTTTGAAAGTCAAAAACAATTCTTCTCAAAGGGAGAATAAAATAAGAAACCCATAAAGTGTCATGCCAAGCAAAAAAAAAAACACAAGGACATAATTCTTTATTAAATGCACAAAAATATTTACCTGTCCTAAGATATGAAGAATACAAGAGCTAAACTGTGGGAATCAACATTTTGTTACATGGAGCTTAAAATAGATGAGGAGAAGATTATATCATGAAACATATTGATAGAAGACAAGCAATCTATGTAATAGTTGGGTTGTCAATTCAAAATTCAAGCTACATTATTTAGCACTATATATTATAGAAAAATAGGGAAACTGTAAAAGAGATTTTTGTGCATTTAATTAAGAATCATGTCTTGATCTTTTTTTTTTCTTGGCATGATAGTGGTATTGGTTTGATAGCAGACTATTGTAAAAATCATTCACTTTGCCTTTGCTTTATAGCATATTGGAGGGTTTTAAAACTATTGGGCTCTAGAACCTGTGAGTTGTATAGATACACACACACACACATATATATATACATATACATATATATATACATATACTATACATAACAACACACACACACACACACACACACACACACACACATATATATATATATATATATTATAATTGTTGAAAAATGAGGTGTTTTCTTAGCTTAATACTCTGTAAAACCTTAATATTGCTGATCTAAGTAATTTTTTTCTTTGTTACATATATTCTTTGTGGGTGATTATCTTGATTAATCCATTTTACTATTGTAGAATGTAGATAGAAGTTGATAGAAGAACTAGACAGGATACTAGAAAGATTACACAAGATATAACGTGGAGAAACCCTTTCAGAAAAAAACTCCACCAAGAATTATTCTATTATTCAATCTCTGAATTACAATAGCTCCAATTCTTGCTTGAGAATGATTCTTCTATCTTTACCAATCTTCTTCACACCTGCAAATAACAATTATGGAAACTCTCTTCAACTTGAATGAGATATAGAGACACTATGCAACCTTGTAATCTCCAAAACGTGATAATATCAATGCACAAGCTCAAGCCTTAAGAAAGGTATGCCATATTGCTTCAAGTTGAGTTATTCTATGAAGACTAAAGCTTACAACATGTGCTTCATGCATTCGGGCATCCCAAACTAAAGCTACAACTTATCCTTCACTTTGGTGATAATTCCAAAGCTCTTCCTCAAAGTTGGCGCCCATAAGTAATCCTACTTAACTGAGCCTTCAGAAATATCTTATCATGCAAGAGAGGTAAATCCAAGAAAGCATCTTGGGCACCGAAGTTGGCTCTAGGTGATTTCTAGTTAACTAAAACATTTACTCAACACCATATATGCAAGAATGGTCATCCCTTGTTAACTAGAGGTAGTCCCTATTATCTGTCATACAACTCAATGTTATTAGCCATGCATTCCAAGTTAACTGAAGTTAACTAACATACAACTGAAACTAACTGAAGACAACTGAACTGAACTAAACTAAACTAAACTGATTTTGAACTGAATTGAACTGAATTGAATTGAACTAATCTGAACTGAACTTAACTTAACTTCAAGCATGCAAACATCAAACCCTAACTCCTAGGATCTTTACATGCATTCATAAGTGTTAACTGTTACTCCGTATAGTTAACTGAACACAAGGTGAGTGTCACCTTACCATTTGGGTTTCCCATGTGCCCCTATTATTTAGGAACTAACTATGGATGCCCTCACATGCTCCTTACATTTAGAATTAATTACAAATGTCAATAATCATGATTATTTCATCAAATATTAATCTCATCCTAATCTTAGTGTTGTTGAACACATTCCAAGAATCTAGGAGATACATGAAATAATTAATGTTTAGGATTTTCAATTAAATGGCATCCTATTTCCAATAATATATATATGTGTGTGTGTGTGTGTGTGTAGACATTCAAAATTAACATTCTGTATTCAATTAGGTTAATTCATTAACTAAACTAGATTTCACATTAGATCCATTCATCGATTGATCAAATTCACCTTCATCCATTCATTAGATAATCTCATCTCCTAAGGTCATTTATTTAAAATCAAATAAACATTATCATCAACCTTTTAATAAATCAAACATGCATTTAAATCAAATCCAAAATCATATTCCATCATTTTCTAATTCAAATAAATCAAATATCAAAGTCCTAAAAGTCAAACTCACCTAATCACCATTAAGCTAACCTAATCATAATTAGCCTAACCTAACCCACCCACTTGCATCCTCTAGATATCTCCACTTGCACAAATAAATCAATATATTGATTTATTAAAACTCTCATTTTCACTCAACATGGCCTTCAAATTTGAAAATCATGACAAGTTGATTTGTCCCTCCAACATTGCATTTATTGCACTTTTTCTTGTCCCCCTCTCTAAATTTATTGCCAAATTTGAATTCAAATTCTCCCTCTCATGGGCACACTTCCCAAATCTTGCACATGCATCAACCACTCACCACTTGACAAGTGTCTTCCTCTCATTTTTCCAATCTTAGTCCCACATCCTCCATGTTTGGCACTCTTAGCATTTGAAAATCTTTAAATAGAGACTTCATCCTCAAGCAAATCCTCCACAACTCCACAATCTCTTGCAAATTCACTCTCCTTGAGAACTGATTTTGCCCACACCATCTTCATATCACATTCATAGTAATTTCATCACTAGCTTATTTATCAAGGATTGGGAAAAGGCTATTTTCAACAATAGCACCAATCCAATATGGGATAGATTTGAGCATGCCTAGTCTTTTGGTATTTCATCACTTTGTTTATTAAGCATGATTCAATATCTCATATGGATGCTTGATTTGTTGTATTTGACTTGGCATTATTATTAATGTTCATTTAAGTGAAGTATTTGCAGGTTTAGCAACCACAAAATGGTGCTAGAAGGAGGGCATTGAACCTGATAATAAGCTTATTTTTGATATCTACATCTATTTACCTTTCTACAATATGTTGTTTTTTCTAATATGTACAGCTGTGAAAATGAGGTTACAGTTATTTTTTTCTTTCCAATAAATCTGCCTTTTTCTTTTTCTTTGCACACATTGTTATTGTCTCTTCACACTCACTGTTGTTTCACAAATAAATTTGTATTATTCGGTATTTTGTGGAGCTTTGCATGCATTCATGAGTCAATGTGTCCCATGGGATAACATTTCTTCCTTTGTTATAGAGTCAATGCGTTCCATGGGGTAGTGTCCTTTCGGGAACATTTGCTACATAGTCTCTACAACATATTACACCAGAAGCATTTGCTACACTGCTTACACCTGCCATTCGCATTTGGCTTGAAGGTTTCTAAATATCCCTTATTCCTAAGTTGGATATAATTCCTCGTACCTCGTATATGACCTTTATTTCTGCATAGTCATACCAACCAGCTTGTTATTCTTGTTTAGAATTTTGGACTAGATAACTATTTCATGGCACATCTGATCTCAATGTCTAGGAATTTAATCCAAGATTGTTGACAGTTGTCTTGGCAGTACCTTTAGATTTTCCTCTATCTATTTGGAACTCCACATGGCATGACTCACTTATCTCTTGGCCTACGCATAAGCTCCTACGCCTCTCCTATCAAAGCTCTAGCACCAATGCAACATTACAGGCATTTCACCTCCCAAGCAGTAGTCAAACTGTCATCTAGGCGATAGCTACAATACTGCCCTTTAACTTAGTAAATTCATTCATCAATGTGTGAAAAGATAATTGATGTGACGGATTTCTCCTATTTTCAACCCATATTAAAGCTTTGAAGGCAATTGATCACAAATAGTAGCAGGAAACTATTATCCTTACTGAACTAGTCACGTATCATCATGCTTGGGATGAAGCCGAATGAATGGTGGTTGATAAATGATTCTTCTCTTCAGCCTTAGGAGAGTCCTGAGTTGAGCATTAATGCATCTTCTTTAAACATTTTTTCAAAAGTAGTTCACATTTTGTCTATGCCCCATCAAGTCAACAGCTCATGTGCCTTGTCTATGCTTTTATTATGTTTCACATCCATTTGTCAGTGGTAGGGTTTACGTCTTACATCAGTGATCTTCAAGCCCATTTGAAACTTACGCCTGGTCCTACAAATCGTGACTATAACTGGCATCAAAACGTTGGAGCTGAACTTGTCTTCATCCAACAACGAGAGTGCAGTGGATGCTATGGTGACTATGGATCAAATCAATTCTACGCACCAGATTGGAGAAGTGGAAGGGAAGCGGTGCTAATGTTGTAGTCCATGCAAAAGCACTTGTTGATGTGATGCCAGATACACTAATCCATATGCTTCAGATATTCGTATCTTTTTCTTTCTGTTAGATGTTAATGTATGCATGGATATTTGAGGATGGGTTTCAATCAATTGACATACAGTCAAACACATTATAATACTTTCTGCAAGTTCATTTTCTTATCTTAGGAAGACATTTGGATTATTTGTTTGAATCTGAATCTCTCTGTTGTTTGTGCTAACCTGTCAATGAAGACCCGCGCAGATCTGGAGATGAAGATGCCTTGCATCTTTGACTTTTTTGGAATGACTTCATTTATTTTACCAAATTCAAAACAGGGGGACTTGAATTCGCTATCAATACACTCGTGTCTTTTTCTAACCAACGGCAGAGCTTCCCTACCAATATCTTCCTTAGAATCTTGGCTTTAAGACAATGATTCCTTTGGGGTGGATACTCATGGTGTTTTTGTTTCTAATCAAGTAATGCATCTGATATGGTTATAAAAGTCTGTGTATCACTTAAATGCTTTAAGTAAGAGTGTCAGGTCTTTATTGCTGATCATATCAACCTGTAGCTCTACACGCTTTGTTATCATTTCTTTGAATGGATCATGTCATGCTTGCATGTTATTCTTGCATCTTACAAATGAATGCATCCCATGAGATTACATCTTTTGAGGGATTCTATTAATTGCTTTGATCAGTGGGTATTATTGTTGGTTGTGAGTCATAGTCATTCATAGTAAACTAATTTGATATTATATTTGTTTGTTTAATGTAGATGATGTGATAATGGCTACCAATCCCAACAAGCAGGCTCAAAACAATTTTTGAGATCTTTTACAATTTTAGGGTATTGTCTGATGTAGGTCACCGGCTTAGAAAAAATAAGCTATGAGAGCTTTCGTGGGTAGTGAACGTTGAAATTTACATGGGACATTAGATGAATCACTTTTTAGATTCTTGAAATTTGCATGGAGAATTAGATAAATCATTATTCACTTACAAATGTTTCTTTTATTATCATGATCATAGAAATCATTCATCTTTTCAATTGAGGTCATGATATTGCTTAAAGTTAAATAATCAAAATGGATTTAATTCTCACATGATTGTCTTTTTGTTTGAATAGGAAAAATGAAGGAGCATTTTGTTCGCGACATTGAAACATTGAAAGTAATCTTTGACCAAATCTCGGAATTAAAGAGAATTAAACATCAAAAAATGAAATTCACGAAGTGTTTTTAAACACTTTAGAGAGCTTCCATTATACGCTTTAAATTTATGTTTTTAACTTACACCTCTTTTTAGGCTCTTAAAAAGAACATTTCAATTTTTGCTACAAAGGCTTAAAATGAATGTTAGAAAATGACTAGTCTTTTACTTTTGGGGCTAAAATCGAACGATCAAACTTCACACTTCATCTTGGTGCTTAAAACGAACTCACAATTTCTTTGGAAGGATAAAATGAATGTGTGTTTGCTTTGTTTTGTGGTCACTTACTTAAACTAAAGTCATTAAAAAGGACATATGCGCTTCTCTTGCACTTCCAAGTGATCTTGAGAATCAAAAGGCATTTTTGGGGATTTTGGCGTAAGATAAAGTGATCACCTCCACACTTTGATTTGGGCTTAAAAATTGGATATCTTGTGTGAGTGTGAGTAGAGTATTTTTCACGTATATTCTCTTTCTTTGTGCCGTCAAAGATTGATTGAGTTATGGATTTTGTCTTTGCTTGCTTTTGTTTATCTTAGAGGGCCTGCCTTGGGGAAAAAGTACTCACCCAAGGGAACGACTCAACCGGTAACACTCTAAAGCCAAGAGTATTTCCAGTCGGGATATAAATGTGGATATTGGATGAAACACCAATATCACGCAGTTGACTCCGACAAGATGGATCCGAAAGGGGACTCTTGCCACATTGGGTCAACTCCTACGAATGGAAAGTCCTTACTAGAACCCATGTGCTAGAATTTTCCAAAATCCTTAATCTATTTCTTGGTCCAAGAGCGGTCATTAGGCATACACTTTTACAATTTTAGAAATGGAAAACATGCCATGGGAGGTTTCATGGGTGTTGATGCTTGGCTGCCCGTTGAGAGCACTAATGAGGCATGGAGGTGATCAGATCAAGCATCTAACCATTCGCTAAAGATAAGAATAGCTGGACTTTTCTAAGTGGGGATTCAACAAATATTTTCTTAGACATCCATAGGGTTTGTACTTGTCTTGGTTCGAAAACATAGTGCTTTATTCGAAAACATTGGAAAACCAACATTCAACATCATCATCAAAATTTCAAACCCCTTAGTTAGAGCAAATACCTTTGACAAAACCCAAGAACTATTGCTTACCCTTGGGATTATGTCCTTAGAGGTTTCTAAGTAATTGGGTTTACATCTTAATTT
>VDFB02023420.1:0-28971 GCA_007258455.2 Sequoia sempervirens
ATCAGTGCACATCCTAATTTGATTATTAGGTTTTGCAATGATGATAAAATTTGAGATCCAAGGAGAATAATCAATCGGTCTAATAAATCCTGCATCAAGAAGTTTCTAAAGTTCTTCTTTAACACACAAGGCCACATTAGGGTACATTTTACGGATCTTTTGATGAATAGGTTTAATAGTGTTATCAAGGAAAATATTATGCATCACAATTTTTAGGTCAATTCTTGACATATCAGAATATTTCCAAGCAAAAATTTGAAGAAAATCGTGAAGTAAAGTGGTTGTATCTTCTTGTTCTTCATCATCAAGGCACTTCTCAATTTTAATAACTTCATCTTTACTAGTAATTTCCATAAGCACATCAACTATATCTCCTAGAGGGAGTGCATTTGATTTAGGACTTTCAAATTCCAAAAATCATCAATGATATCATTTGTTTCTTTCTTGGTAACATTCATAGCATGAGTGATGTGTTTAAGGGAAGTAGGAAAGGATGGGGTATTATAAACACCAAATATGTGATTCAAGGCCTCATCACTATCAACATACAACCATGAAGGTGGGAGGGTTGGATCAAGCAAGTCAGGATGAGTAATGGTGAGTTTGTGTTGTGGTTGACATGTGATCATGTTAATGTTTAAGGATGGTCATTGAGCAGCTTTAGTTGCTTTAGAAAAAGAATATCCCAATCCCATTTTCATTTCTTGTGTATTAGGTTCAATAGGGACACAAATACCTTGTTCATGTTTTCCACACCCTTTTCCAGTATAGCCCAAATGTTTAACTAATTTATAACATTTACCATAAACTCTTTCCATTTTTCGCAGGGTATGTGGGGATTGATAATCTATATCATCAAAATTTGTTGTGTATGTTGCATTTTCATCTGTATTGTAAGTGATAGATGTTTGAGATGATTGTTTAGAATTTTGAGTGGACATAATTGTTGATTGGTCAAGATTTTCATCTTTCTTTTGCATAAGTATGTATTTTCCCATAAATGAGGGTGTGAATTCTAAGGATCCCCAATCATCACCAAATAATTTAGAGATAAATTCTATGTCATTATGTTCAATTGCAAGAGGATCAATGTTAGAGGTTTGAATCAATGTTTCCAAAGGACTTGTAACCCCTTTTTCAAGATGCAAGTAACTTTCAGGCTTACGATCAATTTCAATTTGATATATATGATTTTTATAAACATATTTCATGATATAGTGAAGAGTTGAAGGCACTGCATTCATCTCATGAATCCAAGGTTGGCCTAAAAGAAGATTATATGAGAGATCATAAAGCATGGCATGGATAAGAAAAACAAAGTAACCACTACAAATGTAATAGGTAAAGTGATTATCCCAAGCAGTTGTTTTGTTAATTTATCAAATCCTCGAATAGAAACAAAATCAGGTATTATTTGTGATCTATCCACTTCTAAATGATCAAGAAGGCTCACACTACACACATTAAGGGTAGAACCATTATCTATGAGAGTGTTTTTGATACATGTGCGATGGAATTGAGCAATGATCATAAAGTCATCATGTTTTTTTCGTAACTCCAAAGGAGGGAGCTCATGTTGGTGAAAAGTAATATCAAGTCTATTCTTTTGGACAAGAGCTACCACATCACTCAGAGAGGTTCCAAGAGGCATTATTATTTGTTTCAAAGTGATTTGAATAATGGTGTTATAACTTGGTGAATTTTGAAGAAATTCCTAAAGAGAGATTTTGGCAAGAGTGTTCTTTAATTGTTCAATAAGATCATACTCCTTTGTAGGTGGGTTATAATGAGGAGCACTAGGCGGATTAGGTAAAGGTAATGATGGTGGAATTATTTGTGGTAGTTGTGGGATATTTAGTGTTTTATATGTACTGGCAACAATATCATTACTAGATTGTTGTGATACATTAGAGGGATGAAGGGTATGCGAGGGTGGGTAAAGGTTAAGTTTAAGTTTATTGGAAGGATGAAGCGGATGTGAGGGTGGATAAAGGATAAGTTTTGGTTGAATTACATGAACATCCTTAATGTTAGAGGTGTCACAACAAACCATAGAAAATGAATTGGATGAGATGAAGTCTTTAAGAGACTCATCTAGCAAAGGAAAATCATCACAAATAAAAGGTTGTAATGGTGAACGATCGTCAACTTGTTTAGGATGTTCAAGGAAAGCATTAGAGGTATGAACATTTGTTATCACAAGTTGGTTACTACAAACCTTAGTAGATGGCTTATGTGAGATGAAGTCTTGGAGGGCTTCATATAACAAATCACAAATATTACAATCAAAAGGTTTGAGGGAGGGTGTTTTGGTAAGGGTTTTATGTTTCTCATTACAAACGTTAGAAGATGAAGTGAGTGAGAGGACATCCTTAAGGGTTTCATCTAACTTATCAACATCATCACTACTAAGTGGCTTGGATGAGATGTTATTTTGAATTTGAATCATATGTTTAATTGGATCAATTGATGTGTTGTTTGATTAGTTTTGGATATTTGCAATAGTTTCTTCAATGTAAGCTGAGCTAAAAGGATTATATGAAAGATAACTAAAAATGAAACTTGTAAAATTCTAATACTATCCATAAATTCCATGAAAACAAATGAAACTTATGCTAAAAAAATAGAGAAAACCTAAACTAAAATAGAAATGAAATGATAGAAAACAAAAAGATGCAATGCAAGAAATTAAAATTTCAAATTTTGATGAAAAAATGTAAAGGGAATCATTTACCCTAGGTGGTGAATGAGTCCCAAGATATGACATTTTTAATTTTTTTCTAATTTTTTTCATTTTTGGTAGAATTTTAACTTTGTACAATGCAAATCTAGAATGCAAATACAAAGATGGAAAGGAATGCAATGATGTAAAGTAAAGAATGCTTTTACTAATGCAATGTTTCTAACAAATCAAGAGCCTAAAATAATTAAGACCTAAGATGCAATTAGAAATTTAAATCATAATGTTATGATTCTCAAAAGTTGGGTTCACAAAAATGTAACATAGATTTTTTGGTAACCTAAATGCTTGCTCTTGCACTTCTAGGGTTTTTCACCAAAATGGAGAGAGATTTACGTCCAAAAATTCTTATGTAACACTCAATTAGGATGTGTGCAATGTGATATGATGTAAATGAACTTAACTAAATGTAATTTATTGATTAATATGAATAAAAATGAATGCAAAACTAAGATTTATGCCTTTTTTGAAAACATAGTGTGATATGCAAAAAGATTGAAAATGATGAACAAAATACAAATTTTCACTAAACAAAAGGCTATTTGTCAGAATATGTGCACCTGGAAGGCTATAGAGGACTTAATGATAATATAGAAAGTTGATGAAATTTGAACTTGGCCTAACTAGGACTCATTTACCACCTTGGGAGAATCAGTCCCAGATGAGGAATTTTCTACACAAAACCTATTTTCTGATAGTTGGGGATCTAAAATAGAATTTGACTCAATCCTGTAACTTAGGTTTGATTCATTCACCAAGCATGGTGAATCAATCCTCTTTTTGATATCTGGAAACTCAAAACTTAGATCTGTACCTTGACACCTACACAACAAATTCAGATGGAAACTAGATTCTAAATCTCGAAAAATTCTTGCAAAATAGCTTAAAAGAGTTGATCTAATGGGGGGTTTTCCTTGGTCAAACCCCTAGGTAGGTAATTTAACCTTAAATAGAGAAAAATCTTCATAAATTCTAGCCTTAGATGCATTAAAGACTAGGAAAGGATGAATCATGACAAAAACCCTATTCTATTGATCTAGAATAAGACATGCAAGAATGATTGAAAGGATGCAAGATCTCCACCCTAGAAACCTTAAAACACATAAAACATGAATATGAAATAACATGCAAATACTAAATAAGCACAATGTAAACCTTAGTCTAAATAGAGAGTAACAATGGAAGATGAAATCAATAGGAAACCAAGTCCTTAGGCATGATTTGGTGGCTATTTTCACCTCTTCATCCTAGATTTCTTCATGATTCACCATAGGAATCCATCATCAACCTTGATGATCCCAAAATGTGCTCATAGTTTGGATATTATGATGAACTTTTAATGCCTTTACTTTTGTTATTTGTGGTTGTTTAAAACTCTTTTGAAACCTTTTATGGGGATATCTTGTAGCAAAACATTTGCATATTCCTGCAGCTTATTGTGTTGACTTGATTACATTTATTACCCTGTTGACTCCCTAAATGACTGGTATATCGCATACAATTTTTGAATGATGAAATAAATTTAAATGTGTGATTAATGAACGAATATTTTTTAGGTTCCATATGCCTTTTCTTTCGCATCTATTACCTTTTGTTTCATAGGTTGTTGAAGAATGAACGAGTCAAGCGCAACCGATCTTGGCCTTGCAGTAAAGTCTATTTCCTGCACGACTTCAAGGAAGCTCCGGCGAAGACTCTCTGACTGAAACCATTGGGAAAGATTTTTAATGACAGTCAATCTGAAAGAGTGGAGTGCTAGATTCTCTCCAGATCGAGTTGAACACATAAATTCATTTATGAAGTTTGTTCCTTGATTCTGGGATACACTTTACTTCCACGTCTTTCTTTGACGGGGTTAGTTAGTTATTTGCTCTCCTGATTTTAAATAAAGTACTCATCCTATGTGAGTGAAAAAGGGAGACGATAGTTAGAGTAAGATAGAAGCATAGTGATAGAGAGATAGCAGATATCATGTAAGCGTCAGTATGATAATGAAAAGCAGAATCTATTTGACAAGAGACAGAGTTTGTTGTTAAGTTTCTATATCAACAAATCAATGCATACCATTATTTTTTCATCAATAAAGTTTGATGAAGTTCTGAGTTCAGCACATGTGTAATCAGTAGATGCTTTCTTAAGGGGGCCCACTTAGTAAGTATCTGTAGCTAGTTAGTTAGCTGTTCTTTTCTATTTATCTTCAGTTAGCTTTCATCTTTGAAGTTTTCATACAAACTCAGTCTTGTATTGCTCCTGCAGCATAGGGAATCCATCCCTATGCCTGTTTCTGTAGCATAAGGCCAGTTCATAGTTTGTGTTTTAGTTGTAGTTGTTATGGTTTCTGTTTTAATCAAATCATAGTTGAGTTAAATAACTTTGCATTACCTTCCTGTGGCATAGATAGAATTCCTTTCAAGTATTTATTTCTACTAAGTTTTGATCGAAACTAGTTCTTAGTGCATATATTATGCTGCGCCATTTAAAGTATATGTCCCCTGGTTTGACAAGTAAATGAACGTCTATAGAGAGATATTAGTCACCTGTTGGAATGTCCAATTCCTAGGAAATGTTTTACTGTGATTTTCATATTCTTTTGTGGGTGCGACCATTTTTGGCGCTGTTGCCAAGGATGGCGTCAAGTTAAGAATTTGTCAAAAGTCATTTTTAGCATTAGTTTAGTATGTTAGTAAAAAAATTTCAAAATCTTTCAAACCACAATTCATCGTATTGCATGCATAGAAGAAGAAGTGATGCACTGGGAAGGTTTCTCCCTGAAAACCTGTTTGTTGAACTACCATTTGACCCAGCTGACAATGAACCTGAGGAAAATCCATTCGCTCTGTTATTCTAGCAAGCAAACATGGCAAATAACCCACCTAATAATCCACCTCCTACTTTTGAGTTTCCCATTGTTCCCCAATGAGATACTGACAATCTTAAGAATATACCTTCTTTACTACTTCCAAAATTCTATGGCCTAGTCATAAAGGACCCTAAAACTTTTTTGTTTGAGTTTGATGTCCTCTATCACAGTTATGACTACAACTCAGAGGCTCATAAATTGAAGTTATTTCCTTCCACCTTGAAGGAGGGAGCTCTCAGATGGTTCATGAGTTTGGGAAGAGGCATCGTTGATAGTTGGGCAGCCATGCAGTTGAAATTCCTTGAGAAGTATAAGGAATATTGTAAGAGTGCCAGCAAAGGTGATGACATATTCAGAATTCAGCAGAAGGAGGATGAAAGTCTGGAAGATTATATTTCCAGATTTTTATTTTCACTAAAGAGAAACTCAAACCATACTCTCAACGAGGACTCTCAGAAACTACTCTTTCTAAGGGGAATCAATGATGTCTGTATAGACACTCTGGACTTGATGGGAGGAGGTGATATAACCCAATTTCCTTGGGATGATATAAAGAAAATATGTCTTAACTACTCTCGAGCAATAGTTAAGAAAGGTCGAGGTCATTATGCTATAGTGGGGAAGTCTTCTTCTGGTGGAGTTTCTCAGATGGAGATAACAAATTTGTTGTTTGACTTCAAGCAGGACATCATTAACAATATGGCTACACAACTGGACACTATGCAAGCTTGGAAGAAACATGAGGAAGCTAAGGTAGTTTTGGCCAAGTTTTTTCCATACTGCAAACAGAAGAAGCGTGACTGCAGATGCAAGATGGTGGCTAATTTGGAAGCTAGGCAACTACCTACTGAATTCAAGCCAGTAGAAGGTGATGATGATCAAGTGTTCTTTATTGCACAAAGGAGACCATGGGCCCAAAGACAAGGTATGCCTCAAGATCCTTTAACTTTTGGTAATCCTTGTTCTAGCTATAATAACCAATGGCAACATGCATATGGACCACCACCACCTTGGAATCCACCTAAACCAAGTTGGCCTAATTATCAGACCCCGCAATGGCAATATCTTCAAGGAGGTTGGCAACAGCCACAAGGACAATGGACCCCACCTCCAGGTAATTGGCAGCAAAATCCTCAATGGAGAGGTCCTCAGCAATGGAAAAACTAGTCCCCTGGATTCCTGCAGCTTCCACAGCCACAACCATAGGCCCTCACGCCACCTCCTGCAGTAACTACCACAAATATTGGACCTCCAAAGCAAACACCTATGCCTACCCAACCATTGCCAAATCCCAATAATAAGCAATAGCAGCAGCCACAACAGCTTGCATATCTTGCCGAAGCCAACCAATATCAAGCTTATGCCTTAAACGTTAATGACATCCATTTGAGGTCTAGAACCACTTTACCTGCTCCAAAACTACCTCTAATTACTGAAATACTAGATTCTCCCCTTGAAGAATCTACTGCACATGCTGATCCTACTGAGCATATGCCTATACCTGATACGATTTCTAAGGAGTCTGTTTTGCAAAGTCAAGACAAACCACCTTTTCCTCAGAGGTTGCAAAGTACTGCACTTAAATCCATGGAAGAACCCACTTTTGACATTTTGGATCAGCTAAAAAATGTACAAATTCAAATCCCTTTATTTAAGGCTATTAAAGATGTTCCTATTTTTGGAAAAACTATTAAAGAGGCCTATTTAAAGAAGCCTAGATGAAAGAAAAAAGATTCTCAAACAATTCATGTCTTAGGGAAATTGGCTGATATAATGTTGGGAAATGTAGTCATCCCAAAGTATATTGACCCTGGAAGTCCTATAGTGCAGATACATATAAATGGTCAAACTATAAAAAATGTTTTGATTGACTTAGGTGCTGCCATTAATGTCATGACAAAGCATACTATGGACTCTTTGAACATTTCCAACATTAGGTCTACACCCACAGTTCTGCAGCTTGTAGATAGCTCCACAGTTAAACCTGATGGGATGGTGGAGGATGTAATTGTCACTCTTGAATCTTGGGAGTATCTAGCTGATTTCACAATATTATCAGTTAAGGCAACTTTAGGAGGATATCCAGTTATCCTTGGTAGACCATGGTTAGCAACTACTGATGCTTTTATAGGATGCCATTCTGGAGATATGACCATTTCTGATGGACAGTCCACAAAAAAATTGGCTCTGTATCCACCTGCTAGACCTCAACCAGATTTGTCCCAACCTGTTTGGCCATATGTGGGGGAAGAAACTGAAGAAGCCATTTCCTTGGCTCAATTAATAATGCTTCAAAATGATCCATTCTCACAACTTCAAAGTGAGGATGCTTTGATTTTTCAAATTCTACAGTTCAACTGTGATACAGGTAGTTCATCTGATCCAAGTGGCAGCCATCTACAATGTTTCCTGCAGGAACCAAATTCTCAGAGTTCACTGCCTAAACTTCCAACAATTTTTCATAACTTGCTTCCACGAGAGGTACAAACATCACCTGTAGATTCTATGAGTAATCTCACTAAGTAGATAGAATTGTCTCTAGGTCACTGTTTAAATATCAATAGCAAGCTGTCACAGTCTCAACAGACTGACTTATTAAAAATGCTACAAAATCAGCATAAAGCTTTTGCATGGGAATATGGGGACATACAAGGAATAGATCCTCGAGTTTGTACTCATAGGATATATATCAAAGAAGATTGTTTACCAGTTAGACAACCTCAAAGAAGAGTAAATCCAGCACTTAGAGAAATAGTTAAAAGTGAGCTTCAAAAGTTGCTCGATGCTAGTTTTATTTATCCAATCTTTGACAGTCAATGGGTTTCTCCATTAGTCATTGTCCCCAAGAAAGGTGGAAAATGGAGACTGTGTGTAGATTACAGAGAGTTGAATAGTGCCACTAAAAAAGGTCACTTTCCACTACCTTTTGTAGACCAAGTATTAGACTCACTATCTGGAAAAAGATATTTTTCCTTTTTGGATGGTTATAGTGGGTACAATCAGATAAAAATTGCCCCTGAAGATCAAGATAAGACCACTTTTACCTATCCATGGAGAAAATTTGCTTATTCGGTCTTTCCTTTTGGTCTATGCAATGCGCCAACAACATTTTAGAGAGCAGTAATTAGTATCTTTGTTGATATATCTCATGACTGTATGAAAATTTATATGGATGATTTCACTACCTATGGAGTCACATTTGAAGAAGCACTGGTGAATTTAGAAAAGGTATTGAAAAGGTGCAGAAAGAAAAATTTGTCTCTAAACAATGAAATTTTTTTTCTAATGATGGAAGAAGGTATTGTTCTAGGTCATCATATTTCAAAGAATGGAATTCAGGTCGACCCTGCTAAAATTGAAGTTATTTTGAATTTACAAACTCCTGCAAAACAAAAAGATGTCAGAAGTTTCCTTGGCCATGCAGGGTATTATAGAAGGTTTATAAAAGATTTCAGTAAAATTACCAGTCCACTTTATGCCTTGTTAACTAAGGATTCTCAATTCAAGTGGACAAAGGCATGCAAAAAAGCTTTCCTACAACTAAAGGACTTGCTTACTAAAGCCCTTGTTCTTCAAGGTCCAAAATGGAATTTTCCTTTTCACATACATGCTGATGCCTCTGATTTTTGTATAGTAGCAGTTTTAAGTCAAAAAAAAAATTCAATTGAGCATGCTATCTATTTTATCAGCAAGAACCTTCAAGGCCTTGAGCTAAACTATACTGTTACAAAAAAGGAATTGCTTACAGTAGTGTATGCTTTGAATAAATTTAGGCATTATGTCACAGATTATCAAATATTCATCCATACTAACCATGGATCAATCAAGTATCTGATGAACAAACCTACCATCTCTGATAGAATGGCAAGATGGCTCCTGTTGTTACAAGAATTTGACATTACAATAATCGACAAACCAGGAAGAGCTAATGTTGTAGCTGACTTTTTATTAAGACTTCAATTAGCTGCACCTGTTGAACACGAGGTCATTGATGATAGGTTTCTAGATGAACCTTGTTTTCCATTGCTGCACATACACCATGGTATGCAGACATTGCCAATTATCTAGTAGCAAATAGAATACCAGCCCACTTTTCTCCAAAAGAAAAGATTTTGTTAATAGAGAAAAGTTTTAACTTTTCATAGACTGCAAATTGTTTGTTTTATATTGGACCTAATCAAGTAATGCGAAGATGTGTAAGAGAAGATGAGACTTATGATATATTGCATGCTTGCCATGATGAACCATGTGGGGGACATTTTGCAGCAAAAAGAACATCAATGAAGATTCTTATAACAGGGTACTACTGGTCAACATTACACAAGGATGTTGTGGCTTATACAAGGAAATGTGACCGATGTCAGCTTATGGGAAGACCAACCAAGACTGATGAAATGCCACTATACCCACAGGTAATAGTCACCCATTTTGATAAATGGGGAATGGATTTTGTGGGACCAATTGATCCACCATCAAATGGCAAGTCATACATTCTAGTTTGCATGGACTATGTAACAAAATGGGTTGAGGTAAAAAATATGACTCATGCTCGAGATAACAAGGTTGCTGAATTTTTGTATGAGCAAATTTTCACTAGATTTGGAGTTCCCAAAGAGCTTGTAACTAATCAGGGAGCTCAGTTCACATCGAATCTGATCACTGCACTAATGAATGACTATAAAATCAAACATAGGAAGTCCAACCCCTATCACCCTCAAGCCAATGGTCAGGCAAAGGTAACAAACAGGGAAATTCAGGTGATCCTAACAAAGATAGTGCAACTCCATACAAAAAATTGGAGCAATAGACTTCTTGAAGTAGTTTGGGCCTACATAACTACATGGAAGACAACAACTGGGTTTACACCTTTTGAGCTGCTTTATGGGAAAATAGCCATGTTGTCTATAGAATTTGAATATAAAACTTTGAGGACAGCTCTTGAACTCAATATGGAAATATCTGAAACATAGAAGGACCGTCTCCTATAGCTAAATGCTTTGGATGAAATGAGAAAAGCCGCCCTACAACACATAGAAGCAATCCAACAGCAAAGGAAGAAATGGCATAATCAACACATCAAAACCAGGAATTTTTTTGTTGGTGATTGGGCTCTGTTATATGATTCCAGATATCAAGAGAACCGAGGTAAGCTCACAACACGCTGGCTTGGCCCCTATGAAGTTGACAATGTGTTCGACAACAGAGCTGTACAGCTGGTGACAATTGATCTAGTCCATTTCAAATTGCTAGTTAATGGCCACCAACTCTAATTGTACCATAAACCAGTTTCAATAGAAGAATTCATTCAGCAGTTCATTCAGGTTTCTTCCACTACTCTTCTTGCAGCAGAAGGCCTTAGCCTTTCTCCTACAGCTTCATTGTAATTTTGAAAAAGCATGCTCATAATTAAGGTTTTCTTTTTAAAAGGAAACCCCTTTTTCTCCATTTTCCTTTATCACCCCATCTCACTTCTTTATCTTCCATCCATCCATTCCATCCATCCATTCCATCCATTCATCTCATCTGCCCACGTCACCCATCTACTTCATCCATCCGCATCAACCTTAATTATGATATCATTCCCAACTGTCAACTCATGCAGACGCCATCATCTTTCTTCATAGGTACACACAATTATCAAAGGTTCGCCATATCTTTTGTTATCACATATTTGATTTATTTTATTCTATTCATTTATTGCTATGCATGTACCGGTTATTATTACCTGATCTCCGCCTATTTTTTAGTACATGTGAGGACACATGTCATACTCTAAGTAGGGGGCGGGGTAATCCAACTTTTGAAACCTGTCTTTTCACCGCTGACATAACTACGCAAATAACCTTTCTTTATTATTTTTCTGGTACGTTCCAAATATGATCGCATGTCCTTTATTGCATGTTTTTCTTGTAAATTATGATTAAAACTGCTTGTTCAAAAAGTTCATTTTTGGAAAAAGAAAGAAATGTGACGGCATGACAGAAGAAAAACTAGAGTAGAAAGGGAAACAGAGAATTTGAATTTTCAGTAGAGAATTGAGTTCAGCTAGGAGAAAACTATGAACATGGGTGGTCAGCTAGTGCGACATGAGCATGTAGCTCATGAATTATTATTGCAAAATTCTCAAACAATCCACACATTCAGCCTCTGTGGATGGTTAAACTACTTCTTGAGTTTAAATGTTTTTGATGAGGAGGCTGCTGGAGAATTTTTGAGAACCCTTTCTGAAGGGGAAGCTACTGTATGGGGTCTAACGGTTGTTGCAACTAAAGACAGAATTGTTGAAGTAACCAGACTTCCAACCATTGGCGAAAATTTTTCTTCAAATGCTGCCACTGCAAGGGCTAAGTTTTCAATGCCCATTGATGGACCTTTGGAAGTCTCTAAGCAGGGATGCAAGCGGGTATCATTTCCTCCTCCTTATCTAGAATACGCTGCTTACATAATCAAGTATTTAACCTGTGAAGGCCATTTCTCCTACCTGCATTCTTATCATTTCAAATTATTAAGTCATATGAGGCATAGGTTAGTTGTAAATGTTTCAAATTTCCTATTAAAATTTCTAGAACAAATTGCCCATGAAACCCAACAAGGGAAAGATAATTCTATTGTTCACCATTGTCTTATCAAATTACTGATTGAACGTTCTTTGAGAGATGTCTCACCTCTTTCGTGGAAATAGTTCATTTCCCAAAAGAGCTTGCAAATTCCACAACCCCCTAGGGTACTTACCCCACAGCCTCAGAAAAAGAAGAAAGAAATTACATCTACTAGTAGAATAGGGCAAGGGTCATATACTCCTATAGCACCTGGTCCTGCAGCTCCCCCACTAGAATCCTCTGCTCGGGTACAAACTAGGTCTGCCACTAGGAGAGAGAAGGGAAATAGGTGAGTCATCTAGAGTAGAACAAACCCCAAAGTCTGACCCTCATTCTCAGAAAAGGCAATGCTCTTCCCCTGCAACACCTTCCCCTACAGCTGTCTCTCCTATAGTAACACCTGTTGCTAACACCAATTCACCATCATCCTCTAGTAGGGTAGAACCCTCTAAGTAGACCAGAAAGAGGAAGGCTAAAAGTACACCTCCTACAGCCGCACCAGTGCCAAGAAGAGTTTCCACAAGGAAATAATGTAAGACTTCCCCTGCTTCACCTCAACCAGAGGTTATTGTAATTTCAGAAGAGTCTATCGAGTATGAATTTGATGTTTCTCAGAATGTGTCTGAGAATGCTGCACATAGTTCATTCGTTCCTGAAGAGGAACAAGTTGAGACAAAAGAAATGGGGCATAATGAGCAAGGGTTACCAAGTCTTGATGACTTGGCTACTGCTGCTATGCAGTTTTCAGAGGAAGCATAGTCTTCTCCACCGTAGCAACTAGAATTCATCTTGCAGCAAGAGCAAGAACAGACTGAACAATTGAATGTGCCTAGTGAAGCTACATTTCCCCTTGCAACTTGTAAAGCCATTGTTGTTTATAAGAAGATGTTTTTGATTGAGTTTCTAGAATATGTCAAAGCTAATTGGGAAATAGTTACATTGTAAACCCTGGCTTTCCGGCACATAGCCCAGACTAACATGCAACAAAGTCTATGGGAGGTAGAAAGGAAGAAACTAAAAAAGGAAATTGAAAGTCAGAAAAAAGAAATTGTTGAGTTGAAAGCAAAAATGGATGAAATGTTAAAAGTAACTGGTTAGATTATGGGATGCAGACCACCACCCGGAGTTTATGCTATGTGCCTTAAGGAACAGTTCTTATGGTTCCAACTAATGAGAATTTCCAGAAATCAAGATCCTATACTTCACACTGCTAAAGAATTTTACGAGGCATACTAGGCAGCCCCTAATTGGTTAAGAAATTCTCTGTGTGAATTTTATTTACATAGCTTTTTAATTCTATTTGAAACAAAATGGAATCCTCTTCTGTATATTGGTGATATCCATTTGAGATCATTTATGTCATGGGCAGCAAATGAAGCGAATTATGGCAGGCAATGGGAAATATATGAGGAAGCTGAGAGAAATGAGCCTGTTCCATTACGCTCTCAAAGTTCAAACCCCCATGCAATGTTGAAAACCTGGTTTACTCTGACATATGGCATTAATAATACTATAGCCAGAGATAAAATATTTGATCTCAGGAAATAGGTATATGATGAATTTTAGGCATAGCCATATTCATTTTGGAGACTGTCATACACCAGAAGTGAGAAAAGGTGGGAAAGATTAACTGTTGGGTTAAGAAGATCTGAACCTCGCAGTCCCCTAAATTTCACAACAGCTCTTAAACAATCAAGAAAATATATATAGTTGGGACTTCAAAAGAGATTTGAACTATGGTTTCCATTGACATTCAGACCTCCTGTGCTAATGTGGCCCCTCTATTCTCACCAGGCTACAAATCTTAATGATGATTTAGAAGACTGTAGGTATGAAAGGTGCTATGCTTTCAGAGGATTTTATTATAGGTTTGAAACTCCATTTCAAAGTCATGCTGCAACCACTAATTTCAGAGAAACCACCAGGAAAGTTAATGCTAGAGGACCAACATTAGGCTAAGTAGGGGGCAGTGATCAGCCCAAAATGTGCTCATAGTTTGGATATTATGATGAACTTTTAATGCCTTTACTTTTTTTATTTGTGGTTGTTTAAAACTCTTTTGAAACCTTTTATGGGGATATCTTATAGCAAAACATTTGCATATTCCTGTAGCTTATTGTGTTGACTTGACTACATTTATTACCCATTGACTCCCTAAATGACAGGTATATCGCATACAGTTTTTGAATGATGAAATAGATTTAAATGTGTGATTAATGAACATATATTGTGTAGGTGCCATACGCCTTTTCTTTTGCATCTATTACCTTTTGTTTTGCAGGTTGTTGAAGAATGATCGAGTCAAGCGCAGCCGATCTCGGCCTTGCAGTAAAGTCTATTTCTTGCACGACTTCGAGGAAGCTCCGACGAAGACTCTTTGACCGAAACCATTGGGAAATATTTTTAATGACAGTCAATCTAGAAAGAGTGGAGTGCTAGATTCTCTCCGGATCGGGTTGAACGCATAAATTCATTTATGAAGTTTGTTCCTTGATTCTGGGATACACTTTACTTCCATGTCTTTCTTTGACGGGGTTAGTTAGTTAGTTGCTCTCCTAATTTTAAATAAAGTACTCCTCCTGTGTGAGTGAAAAAGGGAGACGATAGTTAGAGTAAGATAGAAGCATAGTGATAGAGAGATAGCAGATATCATGTAAGAGTCAGTATGATAATGAAAAGCAGAATATGTTTGACAAGAGACAGAGTTTGTTGTTAAGTTTCTATATCAGCAAAGCAATGTATACCATTCTATTTTCATGAATAAAGTTTGATGAAGTTCTGAGTTCAGCACCTGCGTAATCAGTAGATGCTTGCTAAGGGGGCCCACTTAGTAAGTATCGGTAGCTAGTTAGTTAGTTGTTCTTTTCTATTGATCTTCAGTTAGCTTTCATCTTTGAAGTTTTCATACAAACTCAGTCTTGTATTGCTCCTGCAGCATAGGGAATCCATCCTTGTGCCTATTTCTATAGCATAAGGCTAGTTCATAGTTTGTGTTTTAGTTGTAGTTGTTATGGTTTCTATTTTAATCAAATCATAGTTGAGTTAAAGAACTTTGCATTACCTTCCTGTGGCGTAGATAGAATTCCTTTCAAGTATTTATTTCTGCTAAGTTTTGACCGAAACTAGTTCTTAGTGCATATATTGTGCTGCGCCATTTAAAGTATACATCCCCTAGTTTGACAAGTAAATAAATGTCCATAAAGAGATATTAGTCACCTGTTGGAATGTCCAATTCCCAAGAAAGGTTTTACTGTGATTTTCATATCCTTTTGTGGGGGCGACCAAACCTTTGTAATGTTGTATCTTGACAAGATTAGTGAGCTTCAAGACCTACAAAAGCCCTAGTTTTTTGTCCTAAAACTTCAACTTTTTCTAATGTAACTTGATGTAAAATGCTTTTTCTCTTGAAGAATTATAATGAGATGATAAAAATGATAAAGAGGTTGTGTAAAATGAATTGAAATGTGTATTTATAGGAAACAACATTTTATTTTCCTGTTAATTAGACCTAAGAGGCTGACATTCACCAAAAATAAAAGTTAAATTGATTAAATTCTTGCTTAATTTTGAATTTTACCTAAAAGGGGACCCATTCACCACTCTTGGTGAATGGGTCACATCTGACGGGAATCATTTGCTTAAGGTGGTAAATGGGTCCCACTACTACTACTTGAAAGTGGGTTGCTGGGGTATGATGTTATTAAATTTTGTTTGTTAGGTTTTATGTGATTTCACATGTGAAACGAGCCTCTAGATCAAAATTAATAGGTCTAAGAGGCCTATAAATGCTATTTTGAAGGGGAAATGATGTGAAAGGGTCAAAAGTGGGTCTAATTATGCATGAACTTGTCTCTTTTCTCAAGAGGGTCTAATTATCTATGACACAAACACCTCATCCCAGAACAATCAACTAATAATACACACATTTCATAGTACATATACATAAAACAAACAATTTTCCTCATAGAACTTAGAATCAACAAAATCTAACCAATCTAGAACTTGATAAAATTGATATAAATTTTCAACAAATAATCTATGAATAAATCTTTGTAAATAAGAAATATAGATAGCTTGAAACATAGAAATAATGAAACATAAACATAACAAAGAATATACCCTAGGAAAACCATTTTGAAAAAATCCTAACACTCTAATTCTCAAATATATTATATTGTTTTGATTAGAGGGGGAAAATGGGTTTTGAAGGGAATCAAAACCCTTCACAAAAAAGTTTTGAAGGGACTTGAAACCCTCTCAAATAAGAACATACTTCCAAAAGATAAAACACAACCCACTAGGATCCAAAGCATAGTAGTCTCGACTTAAATGAACACAGAAAACTGATTGCATATAAAAAGGGAAACAACCTACAAATATAATTGCTAAGAAAACTGAAGTCCTAAGCCTAATACATATTATTAGTTGTGGCCTTTAGCCTAATACAAATTACAATCATCAAAACTAGTTTCAGATCTAAGATCCCATGATCACCAATCCCCATCTCCACCTCTATAGGAGACAAGAGAAATAAATAAAAAAAGAAGGCAATAAATTCTCCCAAGAAAATGCTCCATATTTGAAATGTAGGCATCAAAAACCCCTTTGTAGCAACACCAATTCCTACTAGCCATGACTTTCTTCACCTCAATAGAAGAAAGATCCACCTCAAAAGGATAATCCAAAGGGGAATCCATCTAAGGAAGATCAATACCCTTAGTTAGGTCCACAAACTCCACCTCTAAAGGAGAAAACTCCACATCAATTAGAGCCAAGTTTTGAGGTCCCAGGAAGAGGGTATGGAAAAGGATGAAAGGATAGAAAAAATACCTTTAGCCTCTCAATTCTTTTGGGTTGTCCAAACAAACAAGATCTTCAAAAGAGCCTTCAAGACAATCCCCACTAGACATCTCTTTGGCAGGAGACTAGCAACAAGCAACTTGACACATTTGGAGAACCATTTCCCTTGAGAAAGAAAAAACTTGTTTGTAGGCAACCATGAACCAAGCTAAAACCAACTAATAGCCTTGAGATAACCCAACAACATAAAAAGGGTTGTATCACACACACCTCTCCAAGGGAAACAATCCCCACAAGCATGAGAGATAAAACCTCCTTTGTATCACCAAGAGAACTCCATGGAAACAAAGACCAACCACTTCATCAACATAAGCTGCACACATGAAAAAAGGGGTAAAGGAAAAAATGATTGAAGACATTAACCATGTTAGCCACTACTTCCTTAAAAAGCATCAACAAGAAGGCATCCAACATGAGACATGACCAATAAAGAACCGACTGCCATTTACACAAGCCTACCCTCTTTAAAAATGTATTCCTCCCCTTTCATAGGGGGTTGGAAACATATCCTTTAATGAGCAAGGAAAATTCCTTCCCAAAGTAGAACATCAAAAAAACTAAAATCTTCAGCACATGGTGCTCAAACCACCAAAAAAGTGTTAAACCATAGAAGTTTTGCATTTAAGAAAAGACACTATCTAAAGGAAACCAAAACACCAGTAGCCAAAGGTCTGTAGCAAAGAGTTATCCCTAGAGAAATTAAACGTGAGAGACCAAGTGACATACAACCAATGAAATCCCACAATGAATTGATAAGCAAGAAAATATTTCCCCTAAAAAGTAGAGCCACACTAATTACTGGGAAATGATGAAGGCATAAGAAGGGGAATTGGGAAAAAAATTGGAGCCAAAGACTCAAGCAATGAAGTAACAGAACCACCAACAAGAAAACATATCCTTCTTCCAAAAAGAAAAACAACCTCAACCAACCAAGGAACCACATGAAAAACAATAGAAAAGGCATCCATACAACTCCTGGTGCAGTGAAAAAGGTAGAGAATAATTCAGCTAAGGAAGAAATACCACCATCCCATCTAGATCTCCATTATCTTTATCCTCCTCTATTTCTCCATATTTGAATTCACCCCCACTCCCTTTCTTGCTCACTGCTTCATGCTTCTCCATATTAAAGTGTTGTAAATAAATTATATTTTTAGTAATATAAAGAAATTTATAATACAAATCTAGGCTCAATATTTCATAAGAGTTTATGCTAAGATAATTGCATAATATAACAATACCTATAAAAATAAACACTAAAATATCCATCTCAAGTACCCAATACATAGGAGAAATAATATATAACATAATCAATTCGTAATAAAGAAACCATAAGATAAAACCATAGAAAAAATTGACCAAAATCTATTTTCAAAGTCTAACTCCAAAATACCAAGATGATTTCATAGGCTAAAAGTAGCATATTCCTTACTACTATAATAATCTCATCATAATCCACTCACCAATACATGGTGACCCATTTTTTCTCCATAATCTTGATTCAAAATTATATTATGACATGTGATAGCATGGACCATAATTTGGTTAACAAATATAACTTGATAGATTCTTAATAGACTCTCCAACGCTTTTTATGTGGTGGATTAGCTTTTAAAGGTTATAAATTTTTATCTCAAATGATCACTGCACCCCATTTTTTACAATCAAAGGTTTTAGTAAGTTTAATTTCATAGTAAATAAATTTTGTTAGTTACACGGGGTTCATATATCTCTCTAGTTAAGGTCAATTTTGATATATTTTGTTTCCTGAATTGAACTATAGCCGGAATTTATTTATTTTCATGTTCTTAAAATTATGATTCAAGGTTGAGAACACTATTTTAATATTCTACCTTTTTTCAAAAAGTTTATAAGAAAAAATGGAATATCAAAACTATCAACTATCTACTAATTTTCATGAGTCAAATGGGTTTACTATACAACTTGAACTTCCTAGTGCTAACTATATTATTTTGAGAATCTATAATATTAATATTCTTTGGAGTATCAACCTCCTCTAGTGTCACTCTCCCATCATAAGAAAAAAATGTTATACATTGATTTGCTTCATTTTTACATGAAATTTTGAGTTCTTTACCAAGATAAATGCACTTTGATTATAATGTTAAACCTTAACTATTCTCTAATAAAACCTAACATAAAAAAATATCATAAGCTAGTTAGATTCTTTACAAGCATGAAAATATGTGTTGTAATCTATCTTTGTCATGTGTCCCTAACTCTATATTATGCATAATGTTAAGATTCATTAGATTGTCCTATCAAAATAATTATTGCCATTATTATTATCATATGTTAGTACTTAGGTTTTCCTAGGAGTTATAAGTTTCTACGTTAGTCTTAGTGGCATCCAAATCATAATTAAGTCAAATTTTTTCCATCACCCATTAAAGGGAGAAAATATTGTCCTCAGTTTAAAATGGAACTTGACATGTTCTAACATGTTGCAAATTAAATGAGTTATATATATGTTGTCATGTTTCTTAAAAAACAAATTATTGAATGAAGGATATAATGAACTAGAGATAGGAAAAGATAAATTACATGTTTATCAATAATATGGGAAAGGAAATGAATATGTTATTAGGAGTAACGAAATATCTCATTTAAAACATCCACACCTTAAAATAATTTTGTTTTTCCTCTTGATGGTAGCACATGATTAATAATACTACTCTTCCAAATGGATTCAATAATTACACTCAATATAAATTAGTGTTAACATCCAATTTGTCGGATAGACTAAGGAATTGAATAAAACTAGAGAAAATAATAATAAATAAAATATTTATCTCTTAAATTTAGCTTAGTTAAGATGAAAAAATATCTCCTTTTCTAGATTCTTTATCCCTTGAAGAAAAGAGAGGAAAACATAAAATTTTGACTAATATTTTTATATATACATAAAAAATTGAAACATAGAGCTCCCTTTCTATTGACCATTAGATTTTAACAAAGGACCTTACTCAATTATCTAGTTTTACTCAAAATGCATCTAGAAATGTGATTACTTATGCCATAAATTGGGTTTGACTTTAATCATGTAATATAAAAAGGTTTTACAATTAGAAAAAATATAAGTGAATATGGTTAGTTAAATCAATAAACCTAACATTTTACCCATGCATATAAAAATATACTAACATTAACATGGTTGATATACCATAATATTGTGGCATGCTCATGAGATAGGATGGTTGAGAACATTGAATGAACATGTAGAAATTGACTTTTCTTATATATGTCTTATATGGAATAGACTAGCCAATTAATATGCATAGATAGAGGCTAAGATTTATGCATCTTATCATGGAGTAACACAATAACAATGAAGTGATTTATGCTAAAGTAAAGGGTCTTTATTAGGTTAATTATTTTATTACTTAATTCATGTGCTTTTAGTCTTGAAACACATTAGAGTGGGACACGTCATAATCTATTTTATTCTCATCTAGGGATTCATTGTTTTTTTTTTTTTCATTTTAATTTTGTAAGCATTAATTATTGTATCATTCATCATTATTTTGAGTGAGGTTTTGTACATTCATAAGTACTCATATTAATTTTTACCAATAGTTCTTTGTCTTTGTAGCTTTTTTTTCTTTCTTTTTTTATAGTAGGCATTTGATTAAATTGGTCCTTAGGAGATGTAGGGTTGAGGAATCAGATCCGACATGGTACTAGAGCTATAGATCTATTATTCTCTGCATTTCTTTTGGTACTTTTAGCCTTAGGTAAAAAAATTATGCATCTTGGAGCCAAGTGGACATCACTACAATATGTTTAGAAGACCCAAAACTCTAAGATCACCTATCCAAATGCTAAAATCAAAGGAACTTTTTTTTTTTGTTGTAAAATATTTTTAAGGGCTACATAGATTTTGAGGGTAGAAAATTATATTCAATACATAATCTATATAGTCATAAATATTCATATGCTCCTAAGAATCTTTACCCCTTTTGTGTAGGTTCTACATATTTGGTATAGTGTGTGGTGGCCAAAAAAACAAAAAAAATTTGAGTTTTGGGATTATTAAATGAGTCTTTTGGTTGAGAAAACATCCTCCCATCATGTTTTTTTTGATAATTTTTTTGAAGTTTGATTGTTTTAAAATTTTACGACCACTTGGTTTGATTCTACAACTGACATTTTTCTAATTGGTAGCTTTCCCACCACTACTAGTCACTAGCCCCAACCTTGCATTCTTTTTCTGTTCATCTACTTTATCTTGATATCCACAACATATGCCATCTATCTCCTCTAATGGTGAATTTTATTAACCATGGTTCACACCACCAAAAGGAATTTTGGTTATTTTTTATTAGTGGAAACCTATTTAGTGGTTGTTTATGAGCCATTTCAATGGATTTTACATTTTTTTATACAACAACAATATTTTCATATTAGTTTCAATTAGTTTGAAACATCTTGCATAGTTTCCAGATGCTTTACAAGGTTTCATGTCACCTCACTATTTTTATGTCATATGATATAAATTCCTATCAACTACATAAAATCACTTATTGATGATTTGAGTAGCTTCTTTGACAACCTTATTGTTTTGTCATGAATGCAAGAATATTCTATCATTTGGAAACATATACTTGTGAATAACTTCTATTGATGTAAATATATGACATAGGATCTTTCCCTTTGACCACCTTAGGTTTTCGATGAGGAGGTACATTAGATGGGATCCTTGTAGGATTAAAATCCTAGGGAACTTCCTCTATAAGTCTCCATATTCTTGAATTTAAACTTGACACTGAAATGGGGGAGCTTCATAATCTAGCTACTAAATCCATGATGTATATACGAGTCAAATTTCCAAGGAATATGGTAATGGGTTACTTAAATATATTTAAATATAAATTAGAGACTAGGAAATTACCTTTTTATCCAACATTTAATGTGACGTGTCCAACTTTCTTAGCAGTAAATTCATCATGTGGAGGATACCATTCATCTAAAACTTTAATGGGAACAAGGGTAGTCACACCCAAATAGGAAATCTTGTCAAAATCCCCTCCACAAGATTAAATCAAATATGACATGGTTTTATTATAATGCCAATCTAATTGTAGAAGTGGGGCCTTGCCTCAAAGGCCTTATTTCTTTTCAACAAGTAGTTAAATATCTCAGTGAAATAGTTACTGTATTAATAGAAAAAGTATCCCTTTTTCAATTAATTTGGAAATAATAAAATGATCCTAATGTTTCTTTGATTTAGTCTTGCAATGTGTTTTACACATTCACATTAATTTTAGGGCCTTTTTAAACTAAATGAAATTAATTGTGCCTTATTTAGGGTGTTGTAAAGTGTATCTTTACACTTTCACATGAATCTATAGCTTTCTTAATTGATTGAGGTTATTTTTTCTTAATTGGCCCATTTAATTCAAATCCAAGCCTAATTAATTTCAAATTATGAGGGATAAAAATAAAGACTCATAAACAACATTACACAACACTTTATTTTTGAAGGTGTGTGTCTTAGGACCCATTTGCCACCTAGTGAATGGGTACTCTCTAGGTCCTAGGACCCTATTTTTACATGATATTTCATATTTCCCAATGTGTGTCCTAGTTAAGTGAGCTAGGACCCATTCACCACATGGTAAATGGGTCCTCACTTAAACTTAGGATCCCTCTTTGAAATATTTTTTTAGTAGTGTTCTAATGATTTCAAATCCTAGATCTAATGTTGGCTTGTGATATTTGAATTTTGATATTTAATAATAAGTTATTCATAAATACAAGTCTATTTCACTTAGTTTCACCCAACAATTCAAGTTATCTTAAGAGAACTTTCAAGAGAGAATTATAAGGCATTAAAGAGTATTTCTAAGGAATTTAAGGGAATATTTAGAGAAGATTATTGCAACAATCAAGAGTCCTTTTATCATGTCAAATATTTAGTGCACCATGCATGTTATTGAGCTAATGTTTTGATGTAGCATTGAAGATCAAATCAAGCATATTTAAGGTGTTGTTTCTAATCAAGTTTTATTATAAAGATATACATTGAACATTGAGGCCACTTCATGAAAGTTTGAAAATTTTCCATCCAAGATTTCAAACAAGGTATCATTGTTTCATGTTTCATGTTTCATCCTTCATGTTTCATTGTTTCATCATAAGGTTTAATTAGCAAAACGGGGTTTGACCAAGGCAAGCCCCTATTTGCTAACAATATATATATATATATATATATATATATATATATATATATATATATATATATATATATATATATATATATATATATATATATATATATATATATATATATATATATATATATATATATATATATATATATATATCCATATATCTTTGATGAGTGATGATTATAGGTTTTATGTTGAAGATCTATTAGAGAGTAAAATTGTAAAAGTTGTCAAAGTTGTCAAAGTTGCTAATAAAGCTGTCAAATCATATAAACTGAGCTACAAGATTTAGTTTTAGCTTTTTGATAGTGCTCGACTAGGATCTAAGAGTGTAGACTAAGAAGAACATAACCTAGAAATTGATTTTCCATAGCCCTAGCCAAGATCCATTCACCATAGGGAGAATGATTCCATAGTGGTATCTAGAAAATAACTCTTTGAAATAGGTAAATAACATTTGACCCTTATCCTTTTTATTGGTATTCAGGTTAAGTTTGATTTTTGTAACTCATTTACACATTATAGCACACATTTTGAATGAAATAGAGTGGAAATTGGGTTCATCATTTTGTTTCATTATGGTGAACCTATTTCCCTTCATTTCATTTTGGTGAACCCGACGTGGTACATCAAAATTCTAAAAAATGGAGTCCATTAAAATCCTAGATCTAGGATTTTCATTTGTTTGAATTTCATTGCATTAGTTTTAATTTCATCTACAGTTGTAAAATTACATTAGTTTGCATTGCATTTTAGGTGTAAAGTTGCATTTTGCATTCATTTTAAATCTAAAAATTCAACAAAAATTGCATAGTGTTAGACTAATTTTGCACAGTACTTGCATATTAGGGTATGTTCAATCATTCAAATTCAAAAATTGAGTCAAAATTTCATTTAAAAAAGTGTCATATAGTTCATCATTTGTCCTTCATTACACTTTCATTTCAACATTAAATTCTAGAAGTTTATGTCATAGAAGTTACAGTTTCATATTTGATAAAGAAAACACATCTAATCACTTTAAAATTGCATTTTCCAAATTTAAAAATTCCTATACTAGGACCCATTTTCCATAAGGAGAATGAGTCTTTGTTAGACTTACAAAGTAAACAAGTTTTCATAGTTCGTAAGCTTCAATATCAGATTCTAAGTTTCTTAGAAAAGGATACCAGGACTTGTTAACCGTTGGGCGAATGAGTCCTTGGAGGCCTACAAAAATCAACTTTTTTGAGCTTTGTAGTGATTTTTTGTACCTCTTAGGCTTGCTAGTAACCTATAGTATCTATCTGGAATGTTTTAGGAACTTTTGTTTTATGCATCTAGGTCAAATCATCCATTTCATGTAGTCATTTTTGAATCATTGTAAAATTATTTCAGTATTGAAAATCATCATATATTTTTTTTTAAATTACATTTTTGAAGCATTGCATAAGTTAGATAGCTTACTTTTTCATTTTAGCACATTTTTTCCTTTTAAGAGATGTGGTTTTGGTATGGTTAATAATGGATTGCATAAGTACAACATCCCCTCTTATTTGTTCAATTTAGAGCATATAAATTAGGTCATTAAGAAACATGTTAGCCATCCTTCCATTATCTTTCCTAGTTATGAGAACATCTTAGAGCAATAGAATCAAACCATTGACATAATCCTTAATATCACCTTGAATATCCCTCACTCAAACCATATTATCCTTCCCATTTGTAAGGATGATATGATACACAAAGATACAAGAATAGACAATCATGAGAATCATAATTTTTCTTCTCTCGATACCTCTCCTATTCGTAATGAAGGTATCTTGGTGAAGGAAGCTACAATCATAGAGAATAATGAGAGTCTTGTTTTTTGCTCTCCCCCCTCTTCTTGGGAAGATATTGTGACACAAGAAGATGAGATCATTCAAACATTCCTTAACATTACTTTACCTAGTCTCCATTCACCTCCAAACACCTCCTCTAATTGTGAGAATCCTTTAGTGAAAGAGTATACAATCATGGACAATCATGAAAATCACATTTGTTAAGAGGATATGATGGTGTTAAGAGATCCAATGATTGAGAGCTATTACAATCCTACATCTCCTACTTTGGAAGATATTATAGGACATGGGGATGTAATTGTAGATAACCATGATAATCAAATTTACTTCCCCTAATATCCTCCCTAGATGTGAAGTGTTAGAAGATATAGTTATTAAGAGTCATGAGAATCTTGTTTCCCCCTTTCCTAAAGCTCCAACCATTTGGAAAGATTTATTTGAATGAAAGAATCCAATCATTGGTAAGAATGAAAATCATAATTATTCTTCTCTTGATGCCTCCCCTATTTGTGATGAATCTACTTTACAAAAATTATCCATGGAATGTGATGAATCTCTTATTTTCTCCTCTCCTAAATGATTTCCTACTAAGGTATATATTATGGCACGAGAGAATGAGACCGTAGAAAACAAAGATGAAATCATGGAAAATCATAACAATCTAATTTGGCCTTCTCCTAATATCTCTACTATTTCTTAAGAAGGTATTTTAGAAGATCCAATCGATGAGAGTCACAAGAATCCTATTTTTCTTTATTCCCCTGGGAAAATAATTATTGAACAAGAGAATTCCATCATTGTGTAGTAATGAAAAAAGTAGCCTTTCCTTGCTTGGTTTGATAATTGACATTAAAACTGAATTAGTGGTGTCTTGGAGTAGTGTTTTAATGTGTTGTACACATTCACACTATTCTAGGGCCTTTATTAGACTAAAAAATTCCTTAATTTATCCTCTAAAAAGGTGTTGTAAAGTGTTGTAACACACTTTCACACTTTTCTAGGATGTATTTGCTTAATTAAGACTAATGGGCCCCTTTTCAATAAAAATGTACATAATGTGTACCTTATTTAAGTGTTGTAAAGTTTTTTAAGAAACTTTCACACTTATCTAGGCAATCTTAATTAATTATAGTTAATTGGAGTTATTAACCCCCTTTTGATTCAAATATAGGCTTTAATTTTGACACCTCCTTAGGGTCTATCTTGACAATCATAATTTAATTGACAAATTATTTCATTGGGAAAAATTTGGTCATGGTAAGTTGAGCCAAGATCCGTTCTCCCTTGATGTTGAATAGGGTCCCCTTTCTCAGTTGATTTGGAATGGGTTTTTAACCCTCTTTCAATCCCCTGGGCTTTGGTCTTGGTAGACTTATCCAAGACCCAGTCACCCAAGGTGGTGAATGGGTCCTCCCTCAATGAGACCCCCAGTTTTGAATTTAATTATGGCAAAATAATTTAATAATGTTTCTTTCCAGATCATGTGTCAGCCTTAATTCTTTGAATTTTGAGGTTAATCTTCTAATTTAGTACTCATAGCAATTCATCCTAACATAATCTATCAAGAATTCAAGAATTCAAGCATTCAAGTGATCAAGAATTAGAGAATTTGAAAGGAATTATAAGGAAAATTTCAAGTGTTTATTGTAGCAATTCAGGACCATATCATCATTTCAAGGGTTTGTTGTATGCATTAATGTTGTTGAGGTAAGAGGTGGATGCAGCATTGAAGATCTACTTGCAACTATTATTCAAATAACATTAAAGGATCCTAGATCTACATTCTTCATGGCCACTACATGTTAGCTTACAAATTTGTTTCACAAGACATCATCATCCAAGGTGACATCATTTGCATATTCCATGTTTCATGCTTCATTTCCTTCATTTAATCATTTGGTTTAATTACCTACAATGGTTTTGATTAAGGAAAACCCTATTCACTAACAAAACTACAAGTTTTTCTACCCTTGAATGTGGATTATAGATTTACAAGTTGAGCAAGATTCGGAGCAAGATTTTAAGAGTTGTAATGTTGCTAAAGTTGTCATTCAAAGTGCAAGATCATGAAGAGAGCTCTATATAATTAACTGTAAACTTCTAGAACTTTATAACAAGGAATTCAATAGTGTAGACATCAAGGATTAGGATCTTGAAATCAATTTTTCAAAACCCTAAAAGGACCCATTCGCCACTAAAGGTGAATGAGTCCTCCATGGCTCAAAAATAATAACTTTCTATCTAGGTACACAACTTCTTATGCTCTAAAAAATTCCCCATAATTTTTATAATAGTTAGGTTGCATTTCTAATTTTTATTGGAATATTATTTTGCATAATTTTACGTGTTTAGGGTCTTAGAAAAATTAGTGGTGACCCATCACTTTTTTGATTCATTTTGGTGGACCCTATTTTTACCCTTCACATTTATTGGTGAACCTGACATATTCAACATTGCAATTTTCTAATTTTTTGAGGCTCTCATTGCATATTTAGTTAGATCCTACATTCATTGGCATTGAATTAAGATCTCATTCAGGGTTTCTTCTTTTGCATTAAAATCTTGCATGTCATATAGGGTTTAGATTTACATTGTGTTGGACTTCTTAAATCTAAAAATTACAAAAACAAATAAGTCATTTTGTATCTCATTTAGGATCATTCAATTACATTTAAAAATAAATAAAAAATTGCACTTCAAATTAGGTCTTGTATTTAATCTTTTCATTGCATTTTTGCATTGGATTTCTATAAAATTTGAAGCTAAAGCTCACTATATCAAACCTTGAACTGAAAGATATAACTAAGAACTTGCAAATCATTAAAAAATAATTTAAAAATACCTAACCAAGATCTATTTTCCTATACTAGCAAATAAGCGCTTGATCAAGTTTGATTTGAACCTTCTAGCAACTTAAAAAGAATTAAAATTCACTCTAAAATCCATAGAAAATATCAAAAACACCCAACCAAGACCCATTCACCGTTATTGGAAAATGAGTCCCTGCTAGGTACTAGTATGCATTTTTAGGACATTAAAATCTCAGTTTTTAGCTTATGTTTGGTGTTATTATCTTTTTTTTTTAGTTTATTTATTTGTTGTTTCATCAATTTCATTGCATTTGGCTTAAATTTCTTCATTTTAGTGCATTGTTAAAAGTTCAAAATTGCATCAAAACATTTCATTTTCAGCTTACTTAATTGTGTAATTAGTAAATTGCATTTCTTAGACTCTGAAAATTGCATTTCATTCTAGGTTATTACATTGTCCCTTTGCTATTCTATGGTTTGCACACTAGGGTTGTAAACCTTTTATGAGCTTTACAACTTGGTGTCCTATTCACAATACTATTATAAGACGTAGTTTGTACCTCATTTCATCCCACAATATCTCACTCACCATGGATCTTGGGTTTCTTAAATCTCTTTTTGATAGTGTTGAGAATCAACCCTACATGGCTCATAGTTTGCATACTTCCTTTCCCATGAGTTCACCTCCTATAATCAATGTACATGATTTCATTAAAAATATAGTTGAACAACTAGAGAACTCACAATCCTATATCCTTAGTGAATGCATTGACATTAGCTTGGTTCCTATCATTCAAAATCTAAGGAAAGTGCTTAAAAATTGAAACAATTTAACAAAAAAATCTATAGCCTTAGTTACTTCCTTTAGGAGTATGTGAGCAAACAAAACAATAGCAACATACATGCCACAATAAATCCTCCTACTGAAACCAAGAACAATGTTAACATGGATCATGATTATATGAAATTACCTCCCACAATGAATGTGATAGCATTTATCGAAGCTAAAGCTTGTAAGGGCTTGACCAAATAACCTCTTGATATTGCTCTCTCACAAAATGGCACACCTAAATGTGCACTTGATGGTC
>VDFB02023421.1:0-12484 GCA_007258455.2 Sequoia sempervirens
GTATTTAACTATATATATTACATGGTTTTATGTATATACCTATATAATTTCTATGAATACCTCTATTATGTATGAGTATATTGTAGGTGGTTTGGATTTGTGTATATATTGCAAGTGTTGTGTATAAACTATTTAAAATGTTAAAACCTTGTGCATATGTTTGAACCCAACAACCTATGTGTATATACCTACATGTAAAATTATAGGATTATCAAATCCTACATAGAATGGTATGTCTATACAAATTCCATATGATTGTACAAAATTCCATACTAGTAATTTTAGGTAATATAAAAGATATTGCTATATTTCATAGTAATGAAAACATAAAAAATTATATGTTAAAATTCATCTCTCAACCTTTCTAGATGCAACTATGATATATATTTCATGATGCAAGGCTCTTATAAAAATTTAACCCCCAAGACCAACTTAAATATGCACTCAAATACAAGATTAGGCTCACAAAATCTCACAACTACAAGAATTAGATATATAATTTCACGTCAAGATCACCAAAATTTATTTCATGTAAATAGAATAAATCAAATAAGAATCAATTTTAAATTAGTTAAACATTCAAATTCTACACATGTAAAGCTCAGATCGACTACAATGTACAAAGATTTGCTCATTTTTATAATGTGGATGCTCAATTTTCCAACATAGCATTAGCATTCCATAGATACCAAACGAATAAAATATGGATGTGAAAATTAGTGCTTGTGAAATTATGAGAAATGGTTTTTATTTATAGAATTTCAATAGAATCAAATGAATGGCTAAGCTTCAATCTAGAATATCAAGTTTATTCCATAATTATGTGAGATTATGGAATAAGTTGGCAAGCATGGGATATTTGTGCATTGTTTCATTTTTTAATTAAAATATATTATTCTCAACTCAAATTGATTAAGGAGATGAATATTTTTTTAATTAGTTAACTATCTACATGAAGGAGTTAACTGAGTGCATGAGAGAATCAAGGGGAGTTAACTATTTTTATGGAGTAATGAATTGATTACATGAATGAGTGAAGTGACTTTGATTGAAGACTGGGACTAGGAGTGCGTTTGAGTGATCTGATTAGATTATACAATCAACACTATGAGATGGATTTTAATAATTTAATAATTAATTAACCTAATTATTGATGTAGATGAGGTGAAACTAATATTAATTTATTAATGGATAATGCGTAAAATAAATAAATGGATAAATATGAATGAATAAATAAAATGGATTATTAATGGATAAATAATTTATTAAATTGATGAATAATGGCCTTATTTAATTATAAAACTAGGACTTATTTAACTAAATTATTAGGCATTAGGATTCCTAAGTAATGAGTGAGTGATAAGGTGTTGGGTGTCCTAGGTGATGAATGGGGAATCAGGTTTCTACAATATCTTCTACTTCCCCTTCTTTCCATAAATCCTCACATGCTTAGGTAATGCATTAATACACTTCTAATGTACTCTTTCCTCTAGAACATATCAATGTACATAATATATATTCACCATAGAACCTCTTAGTTATGCATTTATTTAATAAATAAATTATTTATTTACACAAATAAAATTTTAAAATTACCTCATATTTTCTTTAATAAGGATGAAAACGTATAATTTGGAATTTCATAAAGGCTATTTAGGATAATTACATTAAATTTAATCCCTAAATAAACATTAATCTCTAATAGTCATACCTTTGTGTTGAAACATTGGATTGAGAAATCAAACGAATTTTTTGATACGTTTAATAGGAGAAAAAATGCTAGTTGAGATGAGAGTAGAGGTACTTGGATTTGATGAACTAAAGAACTTGTATGAAGTTAATACTAATTTTGTAGAAGCATGGAAAGCAAGTAGAGATTTTGTGAGTGTAGATAGAAGTATGTGGCTTGATTATGTGATCCAAAATGAGATGTTATTCAAGGGAAATTAGGTGCATATTTAAATAAGGTCAATGAGGGAAATTTTGATCAAGGAGAAGCATAATGGTAGTTTAAAAAGGCATTTCAAAGTAGATAAGATAATGGAATTGGTGAGTGAGAACTATTTTTGGATGAAAATCTATAGGGATGTGAAGAAATATGATCAAACTTACAAGATTAGTCAGGTTGTAAAAAGAAACAATCAAATTTTGATTTATATTATCTACTACCAATTCCAAAGAAACCTAGGGAAGATATCAATATAGATTTAATATTGGGGATGTCAAGAATATAAAAAGAATGTGATTCAATGCTTTTATTTGTGATATATTTTTTAAGATAGAATATTTTTTCATGTAAGAAAATAAATGATGTGGTACATGTAGATAATCTATTTTTAGAGAAGTTGCAATAATATATGGGTTTCCAAGAAATATTGTTTTAAATAAAGACAATAATTTTTTGGTTACTTTAGATAATCTTGTGAAAGAAGATGAAGAAAAATATGAAATTCAATTCATCACCCAAATATGAATTAAAAAAATAGAAGTTGTGAACAAGACTTGGTATTTTTTTAATATGGTAAATAGAAGTATAGGAAAAACACCATTTGTAATTACATATAGATGTAGTCTAAGGAATATATCAAAGTTGAGATATATTAGTAATGAAGAGAAGAGAAGTGTAGAGATAGAATAAATTGTGTAACATATGAAGGAATTGCATATAGAAGTAAGAATCCATTTGGAGAAGATGAATGGTAGATATAAGTTAATTGTTGATGAGAAATAAGATGCAAAGAGTTTGTGGTTGGAAATGAGATAATGGCATATCTTAGGAAGGAAATTTTTCTAGTTTCAACACATAACAAGTTAAAGATGAATATAGTTGATCCTTTTAGAATTGTCAAAAGCTTTGATTCAATAAATACTTATGAACTAGAATTGGAAAAAAAAATTTGTATATCACTAATATTGAATGGTGTAGGTTTATATCAATATCATGAAAGAGAATTATCAAATAGTGGTCTAGAAGTATAATGGTGGAATCATATACTACAATAATAAGAGGAGATTAAGGATATTTTGGACAGTAAAATTGGGAGAATCACCAAGAATAGAAAATATAAGGAGTATTTGGTAAAATAGAAATGTAGGTATGAACAAAAATCATCTTAAATTTTAAAGTCTAAGGTAGATCATCATGGTTTATCTTTAGACACTAGAAAGTGACTGGCTCAATTTTCAAACTACCTCAAGTGTATGATGTAGGATCATCCCAGAGTGCAAGGAAAATCATAAATCATCAAAAAATATTTTATTTTACTTATTTTATTTGCAAGTTAACAACAATATCCCAATCATTAGTAGTACCATGGTTCTTCACATATTTCACCTTGCAAATTTTTGAGAATGCATGTTCTACATTGATCCTTCAACATAATATTTAATTTCTACAAAGGCATAATTAACTTTGAGGATGACTACTAGTATGATAGGAAGACATTTTCATTATTTATAGTTTACAATAATTTTCTAAAGCATGTAGCAACAAACGAATATTTTTTATATTCATTCTAAGGACCTCGATAGCTTGTAGTGTGAATCCATTGAGTTTCATTGATCTATCATCACCAAATTCATTCTATAATATTATTTTCACACATTTTTCCAATTACATTTATATGTAATGCCCATATTATGCAAACCCCAAAGGAACTACTAAAGATGCAACAATTTTTTTTTTTAAAGAACATATTAAATGTATTTAAGTATTCCAACATTACAATGTTCTAAGTTGCACAACTAAATCCCTTGGGTACACGAGGTGACATTACTAAACTAATTCATAACAAAGATAATAGATTAAACAATAACTAAACAATTACGTAAAACCATTCATTCTCACATCACCATTTAAAACATTCATTAACAATAACCATATTAATAAAAGTAATCCATATTAAACCATATATGTAAAACATAAATGAATTAATCATAAAGATAACAAATATATATACATTTCGACAGATACAACACAACATAATCAATAACCACAAAAGATAGTTCTCAATGATTACAAGGCCTGAATATACATTATATCAATATGATATTACAACATAATGAACATATAACAAATTACATCAAGATCCTCCCAACACACGTGGGAGTAGATACATCAACAAATAAATTACATCTGAAGTATGTACATACATCTGGTACATAAGAACACTGGATCAACAACATCTACCAAAACCTTGCAATAAAAGATACAACTACAACCAAAGGGAACCCAACGGGGTGCGAAGCATGTTCCAACCAACCACCCCCGTGCTGGGAGTTAACAAGGAAGGATCCCTGACCAAGCACATCAACAGTAACACAAAACTAACTCCATACCAGATAACATAACATCAAAAGACCACATAGAAACTAAACCACAATAAATCACCAAAAGACATAACAACATACCACTTTTGAAACATAACATTAAATCACTTTACAGATGATACCATGATAACTCACAAAAACCCATCATCAAGACATAATATCAAAGACAACTTCCAAAGGACTTCAATAAATCAACTAACACAAATGGAATGTTAGAGGAGAGTGTCATTGCATGGTTTCACATGGATTATCCAAATAACCTATGACAAGGTGTCGCCTCCCTCTATGCATGGATTATCTTGACAACCTAGTTCAAGGTGCCACCTCCATCTATGGTTCTCCTAATAGCCTATCTCAAGGCACCACTCCATAGGGTTACTCATGTAGAATCATTAACCTTTCGTGAAGACAAGGCAACAATCTTGGCCAGCCCGCGACCTTCTTGGTCCCCTTTGAATACGTGATAATGCTAACTTGGTAGGACAAGGCATCACAATATCTTTGTTAATGTTTGAAATCCCACCTGTGGTTAATTACTTAGGTTATCACTGATTAATCTAACTCTACGTGGGTTACCCTGACAGCCCCTTTGTGCATCGTCCCCCACTAGAGCCACTCTCTCTAAACACTCAACACAAATTACCCAACACAAAAGGGATTGTATCAACAAGAAATATTGAACCACAAATGGTTCCTCCGCGAGGCATAACCATCTTGCCATAACATATGAAACACATCCACAAATGGTACAATCCAAGAGAAAACTAAATCATAACCATGGTCAAAACATAGACCAAACATCAAAATACGAGATCACAATTACATATCAGAATCCCCACCTCTGGAAGTTCTAAAACAACAACTTACACTCCTATAACATGATACATTGACTCTAGGGTTTCCCACATGACCCAAACCCGAATTAAAGAAAATCAAATTAAACAAAATGAACAATCTCAATAGTGCATAAATCATAAATCAATGCCAAGAAAACTACAAGCACAATAAATTTCACCAACTTCATAAATCAATTACATGAGAAATTCAATTCAAATCACATGTAGTTTATTTCAAATTTTCTCAATTAAACTATAACTTTGTAACTTAAAAATTAACTTCATTCACAATTATACCCTAAAAAGAACCAGCCCTGTGTATATACACATGCATACATATATATACTATATTTATATAATAAAATACACCTAATTCATTTAATAAGATTCCCACAACAACTATCTACTATCTGTAATATAAAACAGTAAGTATATATATAAATTTTAATATTAATATATAATTATATATATATTTATATTTATATAAACTAATTATTAATTAAAAATCGCATTATAATTAAAATGAAATAAAATAAAAATAAATTAGAACTATGAATACTACCCACCGTAGTTATGGGTGTTGCGCACCTCCCAAGGGGAGGCTGCAGTCCCCACAGACTATGTATTGCAGTCCTGGGTACTGTGCGTACCTCCCAATGGGAGGTTGTAGTCTCCACAAACTACATACTGCAATCTTTGACTGTTGTGCATAGTTTGTGGTGACTATGCATAGTACCATAGGTGCGTGATACAGCTTCGGCCGTCCACTCACACCAACAAATTTTTTTTTAAGTTTTTAATTTTTTAATTAAATTTATATACTTTAACATAATTTTCACAATTATTTCGCCTACGAATAAACTCAAAATAATCACCATTAAAATGCACAATTATTTATTCAATACATAATATTTCGAATTTCAAACTATATAAAAATTTATTTATATATATATTTATATACATATATGAATTTTAAAAGAATTGAATATATATATATAAAGAGATTCAAAACAAATCATATAAATAAATTATTTTCCTAACAGACTCAAAATAGATCTAGATATACAAATTTTAATTAACAAAATAATTTTCTTTTCAACACCATTATTTCCACCTCTATATTTTATTGAAGAAATCTTGAAGGTTTCACTATAATTTCTATAGAGAATTCGAGGGTTTAAATACAAATAAGTTTTCAATTCACAGAATCATTTTCAAAGGAAATAGAGGAATGGATTTTCAAACTCAACAAACCAGATTCTACTTACAGAACAATAAAATAATAATAAATTAATAGAATAAAACTTGGAGTCCTTCGTTCAATGAAGAATCCTTTCTATAGCCTCCTCTCGATTTCCTCCTGTAGCTCTCTTTTTGAATCTATCTTTCTTCAAAACAATTATTTTACCCAGAAGCACCAACAAAGCTATTTTTCTTTTCTTTTCTTTTACAGACCAAAAACAACAGAGAAATCTTCTTTGTGTGAATAACTCTCTCAAAATAATAATAAATCAAAATCAATAAAGCTCTTCAGCTTTTTCCTCAAAAATCCTCCTTTCTCATTGGTCCTTTTTCCAGCTTTTAAAAGCTCACACTTATCTACAATTTTAGTTAAAAATAAATTATTTACACCATATATTTTCCACACAAGATTTTCTAATTTAATATTAATAAAAATATAATATTTAATTATCTTCATCAATATTCATTTAATTTAATTTCTTACACTTTAATTAATTAAATACTTTTAATTTACAATATATTTAAATTTAACATTTTACTAACTCACAATTAATTAAAACAATAAGACAACTTTAATTAATCTTATAAAATAAGATTAATTAAATAAACACTAACCATAAATAAAATGAATACTCAACAATCAAACTACACAACAACAAGGACAAAACTTCAGTCATGACACAACAACTCATAACAGAACGACAGACTTAGGATGAGGATACTTCCAAATCTACTCCCTTTTTCAACATTTTACCTGTTGGGTTAAATTAATGCTCGCCTTGTCCTACCGAAGCAGGTGGAATCGAGACTTATTCCTCTCTAATCCCGCATACCAATAGACGCCAAGTAACACATGCTTATATATATAATCAAACATCCTATCGTGATAAGGAATTTCTGCAACGCATTAGGGCACTCATAAATGAGTGATGCTACACTGCCCCCTCTCACCTAACCTATACTAACAATTACAATACCAATGATGAAATAATATTCCTAAATTAATTCATCACATCATACCTAATTACTAAACTACTGCATCACAATGTATTACTGAAACCAAATTAAACATCATAGAATCACAACATCGACATATATAATATGAAGGAAAAACCATTGCATAATCAAATAATCTAAACACCACATAAAGTATCATAAATCATCATAATAATGTCAAATGTAGCAATCAACTAAACTATGCATCCACACACACCAACAATAAGTAATAACTATCACAGTCTCAATGCATCAATCAAAACCACAAAAGTATCAAATCCAAACAACATGAGGGGTATTACATCCTCCCCCTAGACATGACTTACTCTTGAAGCCATTAAATACGAATAAATAAAAATAAATAAGATTCCCTAATATGGGAGGCATCCTCCCATGCCACCAAGACCTCAACGTTAGGTCACCGTCAGACCCTTTTGAGCTCAAGAGTCAAACACAAAGGTTGCCTAATAGACACAAACTACCCGTGATATGCCAACCCCTCGCCTTTGTGGATTTTCCGGATATGTATACAATTTTTTAGATTAAATGAGGGATATAGTCTCCATTTCAGTTGGTCTTTGCATGTAACAATGAATATAACCACTTGCAAGCTCATCACCATTATTAGCTATTTTCAAATGGTGGAATTTCTACCTACTAACATTCAAAGATAGAAAATTTCAGCTTGAGATGACAAGGGGAAAATTTTGCATCATATGACATGTTTCTTGTGCACCAATGTCTTGATCTACAACCTAGTTCATCATGAATTTTTGATAGGAAAAAAATGCTTTATCCTTAGATGCATTTGTATTTGCAAGCCTCTACAAGATATCAATATAGCTTTCATATTTTTTTTTAGACTTTGATGCATATTTGGAAATGTAGTTTAGCACAATTTGTCTTGACAAGATTGGTTGGAAATGAACGTTTGCTCACCAAATTGCAAGCATCTCAGGGTTGTGGATATTAACATGCTCATCATTTCTTGCTGGCTTATAGGATTTGTTTGATTCACTGTCAACTGCCAATGTCGATGATGGTTGTGCATTCCATAGAGCTTGTGTTTACATTGTAACCGTATTTTTCCTAAGGTATATGTACTAGGTTAATTTCACTAGTATAATTTGGAAAATAAATGACTACATGACTAAAAAATTTTAGTCACATGATTCAGTAAAAAATTTTAGTCACATGACAAACTTTAGTCACGCGGACTAACAATAGTATAATTTAGCAAATAAATGACTAATTTGGTCATTTATAATTGACTAATTTGGTCATCGGGTAAAATCACAACTAAATGACTAAATAAATGACTAATATCAGACAAATAAAAATGACTAAATAAATGAATAATATCAGACAAATAAAAATGACTATTACTCCTCTATTCATTTTTCTTTTGAATTTGATCACAATCCATAGAGCTTAAGCCCCCCTCGTGGGACCCCTACCTAAGCGGGCCATTTAGCCGCCTAGATTGCTTGGTGCACCAGAAATACCTATTGCATGGAAGGCATTGCCTCTCGGTGCAGTCTTAAGTCCTTTACATATTTTATAATTTTTTTTAACATTTCACTACTAAATGGTAATCATTCCTACATCCATGTGTCACTACTATATAAAGGGAGGATTTAAAACATTAATTTAAGAAAAATATTAATTTTGTCTTAAATATATTTACACCAAAGGCATATCCTATATGAAGAAGAAAAACTAATTTTGTCGATCAATGGTTGGTATCAATCTGCTGACCATTAAACGAATCTCAACCGTTCATCATTTTTGCAATTTTTTTCGACTGTTTTCTACCATTTTTTCGTTGCTTTCCCCGTTGCTCCTCCAAACTCTTCCTCACTGGTATTGACCATTCACTTCTCCAATTTGGTGAGCTATAGCATGAAAATAAGGTTTCAACGAGGGTTTTCAAGTATATTTATCAAAATAAAACTTTATGTTGTCGCCTCAGTAAATGCCTCCACTTCATAACAATTAGGGTTCACTTTTGTTTTTTTTTAATTTATTTATTCCTATCCATCACCGTGAATACTCTCTCCACCATAATTTGAAGGGAATGTTATAGGTATGGTCCTTTTAGATTGATTCCTCTTAAATGGAAAGAGACTGAAATGAGTTGTCATTATTAATATTTATCTCATAAGCCTAGCCTAACTCCGTGAATGAAAACAAGTATTTTGTCATATATATATGGATTAAAGTTTAATTGGTATAAGTGAGTTATATTATTTGATTATACTATTTATTGAGTTTTAAATTTTCCATGGCTATAATGAACAAGTGGTAAGGTTTGGTTCATTTTTTAGATAACGATTTTTGCAAAATAAATATCTTTTAATATTTTGACTTTTGCAAAATAAAAATATATGTTTTTTAAAGAATTTAACTTATATTTAATATATAATCAAAATATAATCAAAATTTTTAACTAAAGAATTTTTTTATTTATGCTATTTTAAATATATTAGATATAAGTTAAATATATTAATTATACTTAATATTATATATTATATTTTAAATAAAACTATTAATTACATAAAATGATTAAAATTTATAATTAATAATTATTATAATTTTATATAGTACAAAAATAGATCAACATCTATCTTAATTGACTTCCACACTTCTTTGGCCTACCCATTGCACACTAAGGTGCAATTGCTAGTTTATGTTTACATTATATTCTAATTTTTTAATTATCCTAAATTAAGACAATAAAAAAAATACTTTTTCTAAAATAAATTTTTTATTTCTCTCTCCTTATTCATTTTCCCTCCCTCAATTGAGATGCATTTTCCTTTTTCCCTCCCTGAAGAAAACAAAACAAGAGGAGTGACACAAGGAGATACGATTGAACAAGACATTAATTTAAGACAAAAGATTACGTTTGTCTTTAATTTTTTAATTGTCTTAAATTAAGACATTAAGCACATTTTTAAGACAAAAGATTACTTTTGTCTTTAATTTTTTAATTGTCTTAAATTAAGACATTAAGCACATTTTTATTTCCCCCCACATTTTCCCTTATGCATTTTTATTTTTTAGGATTTTCCCTCTTATCTAAATTTTCTCGCTTTCGAACAACAACAGAACAAACAGAAGAACAGAACAAATAGAAGAGTCAAAGATCAGGAACAAAGGCACTGAGGAACATGCACGACAGTGGGCACGGAGAAAAGTGATAAGCAGACAACAGTAATGAAGCGCAACAAACAAGGGGTTTTCCAATAACGACAAGGGCTTCTTCAGATCAGGGGCTTTTCAGAGAATCAACGTGGGTCTAGGATCTGGGGCAAGCTACAGTGATAAAGCTTCTACGAATGACGTAATTTCAGCAACAGGTGTGCCCCACGTTTTTTCTTTTTTTTCTGTTTTGTCTTTTTTTGTTGGTAAATGTTGTGGAATTCGGCTTTACACCTGCATATTGCATTTGCTTGATAGTTTCTGATATCTTTTCAACAAATCCATCTTGTGCATACCTTGCAAAAATTTGAGCCCTAAGATCACATTCATTCGAGGCATTTTGTCAAGCTTAAGTCACACTCCTTGTCCATGCTTCCACTTTTTACTAAAACAATTCATACGCCTTGTCAATGCACCTTTCACTTTTGTTGTCGAACAACTTACATGTCTACCAACGCAATAGCAACTACAACACTTGAAAACTATATAACTCAATCTGTTTTATATTCTCTAGGTTCTGCAAGATCTTCAGCCCTTAGACAGAAACTAACACAAAGTACACAAGGTAAAAGTGAAAATAATGAAAATCTTCATAAGACATTAGACATTCATACCTTTCACACTGTCATTCGTACAAATCCAAGCCATTTTATACAACCTTACTAGCATTTTGGGTTTGAAACTATCTAATCAAGTGTCAATTTTTTTTTTTCAAGCAACTTCAAATTTGGTGTCCTTCAATTGATTTCCATTGTTATACCATGATGCATGACTGTTTCTGCCATGTGACATTCTCAAACAAAATCTTGATAACAACTCTAATGCTGCTCACAAAAGTTTCTTTTGACTCATGGCTTTTCTCTGTCTTGAATGCCAATCTAGGATTCCTTTTGGGCATGCATGATACCTTTGGTGTGTTCACTTCTTACCAAATATGATAGGGAGGGTTCCTGATTGTTATGCCAACCTCCTAAGGCTTTTGACTATCCTTCAGGGGCTGACAGTGGTACTTGATTGCCACAAGCCATCTCAACCTCTCTAAATCAGCTCGAATGTAATGGAATTACCCAAGGACATTATTGGGATGGTTACGCTAAGTTGATCTGATTATTTTAGACCCCATGAATATCCTTTTACTGATAGAACTTCTTGTAACAATCTCCATAAACTTATCACAGTCCATACTTCATGTTTGTCATGGGTGCCAACCTCTTACTTTGGACTCTCCAGATGACCTATACTTCTTCAATGACTGTTAGGATAGTCCTAATTATATGGTATGACTGGGTGAAGTACCTCAACAACCTCTTGGTTTGGTATGACAAACATTCATCTAACTTTGATATGTCTTTTGGTTTGCACAAGTGATGTGACAATGCGTATCGCCCAAGGAGAATGGCTTCCATTCTGGATGGAGAGATCGATGGATCTCATGAGGGTCTATGGAGGTTGAGGGCTCTAGGGTTTAGATAGTACACATGATTGTTCAATTCAAACCTAGGGCTGTCCTTGTTACTTTTTAAGACTCTGCCTGCAACTTCTAAAGAGAAAAGGTTGACATTTCTAGCTCCCAGAAGCATGAGAATTCTTCAAAATATTCATATTGTGAAACGTAACAAAGTTGGAGACAACTATTTTTGGGTTGTGACAATCAATAACATTACTATCCTTTTATCTTTGACAGTGTTCTAGGCTATTTATAACAGTCAAACTTAATGAGTGATTGATCCTTCCTTGGTATGACATGGTCTGTATGACAGCTTCTTATATTCCATGGCAATCTTGGATTTTCATAGCAATGATTTGAGATGATTTGACTACTCCTTAATGATTTGACAACCTTATAGTGTGCCCAGATCATCTTTCACAACTGACCA
>VDFB02023422.1:0-17297 GCA_007258455.2 Sequoia sempervirens
CCACCTTTGCATGAAATAGCATAGTTTCCATTTTGAAAGGCATATAATATCAGTTCAATTTTGAATTCTAGTGATAATTGATTTACAATTGAAGTTTGGAGGGGAACAAGCTTTTGAAAAAGTCAAATTGTTGAGGATTTTGAGGAAAGAATAAGCAAAGGCTACATAATTGGGTAGAACTCCTCCATTTCAAACTCTAGTTTTTTAGGTATGTGAAGTCTTTGTATATTTTATTTCATTCTATTAGGGCTTGCTTTCATTTTTGTTGTTTTGCATATTCCATGTTTGTTTGTTATGTTACAACCTTAGGCTGTCAATGGACATTTTAAATTACACAATTTTATACACTTTCCAATTACATTTTTAAAAAACATCTCTTTGAGGCATTTTGTTATTTAACAATTGACTTACTTTGTGTATGCTTCTGAATCTTTCATTGAGTTATTTTGTCAAACAGTTATATAAACTAATTGATTTCCTTGTTTATGCTACCAAATTTTCCATTCAAGTCTATAAAAAATTGGAATATAATCCTAATGCAGTAGGGGGAGGCCTAAAACACACAAATACACAACTCCAATATGCAAACACAATTTCCAATTTACAATTTCATCAGGACTTCTTCATTCAGCATATTCACACTGTTCCTTGTAGCATATCAAAGTCACTCAATCAGGTATAATTCCACTCACACAACCTTTCAAGTCACAACACAACACACATCAGGGACCCATTACAAAGCCTTTCAACTTATCCAACAATCACCAATGCTTGTTTTGTTCCAAACTACACAAATCATGTTTTCTATGCTTTTAGGGCCCAAATTAGCACACTTTTACAAAGGGACTACCTTCAAAACTTTGTGTAATCTCCTGAAACCTTGGGGCAGCATTTTATATCTATCAAAACTTCAAATTACAATGTTAGATTGTAGAGATTCAATCATTTACCACCCAAACCATAAAACCCTCTCCCTAGGCTTAGAAACCCTAGATTTTATTGAAAGTAGCACTTTCCAAACACTCAAAAACTTGAAAACTATTCAAACAAGCCTAAAATACCCTACTCATGATCAATCTAAGATAAAATAATGCCGCCCAGCTTGGAAACTCATTTTCACTCACCAAAACCTCATTTTTCTTAAGGAAAACTCAACATTTCCTCATTTGGTTTGATGCCCAATCAAAGGATCATCCTCCATTCAAGTTTCTCATGGCCTTTTATAATTTTTCCCTCCTAAAACAAACCACTTCAACTTCCAAAACTAACATTTGAAAGAGGTGACCGTTGGTCTCCCTCTTTAATACACTTTTACAACCCTTGTGCAGGAGCACCTACACCTCATCCTCCTTATTTGATCATTTGATGGTAATTATGAGGTTAATAGGTAGGTGGATGAGTATTTGAGCATGTTTTGTTTTGAATAAGGTCAATCAAGACCACTAAGCATGTATTAGGTTGATTTTTTGAGTTTAGCTATTAAAATGTGAAAAATGGTGATCTTGCACTAAAGTATCTTCGTAGCCTTTGAAGGAAAGTTTTTGAATTTACATGTAAAGTGTGCAAGATTAGTGTTTTGTGGATGTAATAAGGCTAACTTCAAGCCATTGTTGTGGTTTTAGTGAGTTATAGGTGTTAGGAGTTATAGGTGTAATAAGGCTCATTTCAAGCATTAACCAGACAATGAAACATGGTTTTAGACTCCTAACACCATCCTCCACAAGTGATGTAGAGTGAGCAGGGGAAGCTCCTTTAGATGATCAACTAGATGATCAAACCAAAAAATTAGCAAAACTTCTCTCAAATACTCTTTAAGTGGACTTTTTCAATCCACTACTCCTTCAAGGAAATGACCCAACTCACCTAGGGTTCTTGTAATCAACACAACCAAGGGGCTTGGAATTACTTTGAACAAGTTTCAAATGACCAAACTAGGCCACAACATCCTAATTATCACTTAGGAAACTCCATTTGTTCATCACTCATACCACTAGGCCTCTTTAGCCTTGAAGACTTATAGCATTTCCCGGTAGGACAGTCTAAATAAAATCCACCCACAAGCCTATGTGGAGCTCAAACCACTGAATTTAGGCAACTATGATATGCCTCTAGAAGACCCCAAAGTCTCACTTTTTGATAGTGGATGGAAGAGTAACCATGAACCACTGTACCGCTATCCCCAAGAGGCCTAATTTGTTGATCATAGCTGGATTTTGATTACCTAGGCTCTCCCCTTCACCCCAAAACCTTAATTCAGACTCCTACAAGATAATTTACAACCATTTTCAACAATCCTAAGTGCCACTTTGAACAAAAAGCCACACAAAACAAGCAAAACTCACTTTTTACTTCGTTAATTAGGCTTGTCACATGAAGATGCCAGACCTAGTTCAAAGCATAAAATCCTCCAAACACCTTGCCACTCTCCAGTACCAAGGAAATATGAAAATATACACAAGTACCTTCCATCCCACCAAGAATCAACATTTTTACAATGTGGAGATGGAAGGAAGAGCCATTTTTCAACCAAAACCCTAGTTTAGAGGGTTTTAGACCTACCCCTGCTAAAATGGAAATAACTTTTTCTATACTCAATGAAATTCTGTCAAATCAATGCCAAAGGAAATCCAGGTCTTCCCTCTATCCAACCATATCAAGTTTTTACTTGTACAATCCGTACAACGTTCGTACCATGTGTTTTAGCAGCAATTTTACACAAATTTTTCTAGAAAACAGAAAATTTTCATTAGAACTTAAAAGAAAGTGTTTCATCAATCACGCCTCAACCATGGGAGGCTTATTTCAACTTCTAACAACCTTTCCCAATGTCCTCCAACTGAAACTTTAATTAGATGGACGTTGGAACTAATCAAACTTCCTTGTAGACACCAAATTGCCTCATTAAGGAAAATTACACAATCACCACAAACCCGATTACAAGGAGACTTTAAGAGGTGTCAAAAGCACTAACAACACTTTAAAAATAGCCATATAGGCTTACGAGAATGCCATATAGGCATACAATGTCAAATATATCCAATACAAAATATGTACAAAATTTCCATGTCTAGACATACAACAAAGGGCTCTAGAATCAAAATTCATTTCTCTCAATGCTCTGGAAATAAATTCTTTCCCTTTGTTTGGTGATCTGATGGTGATAAGTCCATCACTCATTTTTCTATGCTCGAGGAGTGCTCTTGATACTCCTAAAGTTTAGCTCCTAGTGAATTTTTAACTATTACAATAAGAAGTAAAGACATTAATATATATAAATTACATTATAAAAAATGATATATTTAACAAAATAATCACTTATGGTAATCTCACGATAACTCTCCACAATGGAAATATTTGCATGTTGATGCTGAGGCATGGTCAAGCCTTGTATAAACCATCCAAATAGGAATTAAACTACAAATCAATAATAGTTTGATTTTTCACTAGAACTAGCATCTATAACAACGAATGTAAATTGAAATTTAGTAATTTTCCTCATACCTCCCCTATCAGAGCCATCGAGGATTGTATAGAAGATGAAACACTGATATCCATTATCCTCATCTCATTTGGAGGTGTTTCCACTACCAACATCTAAAAATAAAACAACAAATTTTTCAATCACCAAAAAGTTACAATAGCGATCCACGTCACATGACTTATAATGTATGAGATCTAATGAACAAAATTTTGAGTACAAGTATTAAACTATATATTTTTTATTATCATGCTTACTATTTTCCCTATCCATATCTTGTTCGAAAGGATGTGTTTTTAGAATTTTACCCATAGCAGAAAGTCACTGAACCATTTGATTAAATGCTTTCATAGACATGTACGATAACTATAGTGGCATAGAGAAGGCAGTGAACTATTTGAAAAAATACCTCAAAAGAAATGGGGTCTCGTGGTGATGGCATTCCATTACAAAAAAATGCATGTCATTGCATTCCATCACCAAAGTTCATTGCATTCTCTATGGTATTATTGCTTACTATTATGCTCTGATAGATATTTTTCCAAGCATCCATATAGTTTGTTGGAAAGCAGGTCTATTTTAGGCTTTTAGCCATAGCAGCAACTACAAGGAAGTGAGTAGTTTGATAAAATGCTTTGGTGAACATGTATAAAAAATCTAGTATCATAGGAAAGGTGGTGAGAAGTTTGAAAAAATGCCTTGAAGAAATGTGGTCTCATCTGGTGAAATGCCTTGAAGAAATGTGGTCTCATCCGGTGATGGAATGGAATTCCATCACCATGAGACCGCATTTCTTTGAGGCATTTTTTCAAACTACTAACTGGTGCAAGAGCACCTAGGTTACTAGTTGCCTCTCATAGGAAGATTTTTGTCTAGATTGAATGCCCATTTGTAAATTCATGTAAAGGTCATATAAAGACCTACTTCATTGTATTTAAGGTCCTTAGGTGGTCACAAAAAAAAAAGATTTCCAAATGTTGCTAAAGATGGGAAAATTTGTAAAAAGGAAAAGAAGTGTGGAATAATAAAATTCATAAGGCAGTTTAGGTAGTTTCACTCGATGAGGGAGATTCAAAAGGCAGTTATCTGAGTGGGAATATATATAAAAGCATGTAAAAGGTGAGCAAAAGACCAGATTTTGTATTCTTGAATCATTTTCAATAAATAAAGTTCCTTGTTCCTATGTTCACTATGTTTCATTCTTGAATTTAGTTCTTGCACTGGCTATATATTTGTTTGTTCACTTTATTCAGGATGTTAACAATCATCTAGTGATGTTTTGAAGAGTTACCATCAAATTTAAAAGCGAAGTTTTTTGTGGCTTGTCAGATTAACCAGTCAAGGGTTGTGAGGGTCATTTAAGGCTTGAATTCACCATCCCACCAATGTTGATTTAGGATATTGGTGGGATAGAATGTATAGAAGGTTTTTAGAATGTTTTAAGCAATTTGTGAGTGTACAGGAATAGGGAAATCAAGAAATCTTTGATTGGTTTCTGAATCATACAAGAAATAAAAAGTTTCCTTCATGGAAAGCATGGTTTTAGGGTGGTGTTCAATGCAAAAAATGCATGAAGGTGGGTGGTGAGTTTCTAAAGCTTATGTAGGCTATTTCCATGATGTTTATGGTGGTGGAAGGAGTATTTAAGGTTTGTAAGTACCTTATGCAATAAACCCTCCTTTGTAGGGCTTGATATGTGCATAAAATAGGGGTTTTTTGGAACAGTAATTTATGGAGAATCTTTGTCGCTAAATTTTTTTTATTCTTCAGTTTTGTCACATGATGAATGAATTTTTTTAGTCCTTTGGTATTTTGGTGATAAACTATAAGCACTTTATTTGTAATTTAGGCCTAAATTAGTAGCCCTTTCTAGCGAACAATTCAAGAATCTGGTATTTTCTTTATGACAAGCTACTGAGAACTTTTGATATGTTATGATGTTTTAAAAAAGGCTCCTAAATGCACATTGAGAATGCGGATATACAAAGTGAATGTAAAGGAATCACCTAATTAAGGGATATGCGACCTACAATCAAAATGGTAGTAAGACTATAAAAGTGTGTAATTCTGTAAATACAAAGATTTAAATATTTATTTTGGCATAGAACCATCAATTTGAAGATATCAAAGGTGTGTGAATGGTTTGGTGAAGTCCTTGAGGCCAAACATGATGATTTATATGTTGTAGCAATATGTCCCTAGGTGGAAATGGTAATTTGACTACATAAGAACTTATGAATTTGATAAATCAATATTATGTGGATATGAACTAGGTTTGTTTCAGTCAAAAACATGATGTGAGTAATGTCTTAGAAGTTAGATGAAATGATTGAGGTGTAAATGGTTGGTCGTAGTATCTTGGTCTTGAGGAACTAGTTGGTAAAAGTGAAAATTTGGTGAGTTGTTTAAGGAATTGAAAGATTCAAAGCTCTTTATCAGGTTTTTGCTTTGAATTCAGATAAATTGATGATGAAAAAGGTGTGTTAGGATCTGATAGATATAGGTTGTAACATGAAAGATTGATTTTTGGTTATTTTGTCTAGGTAAAGAAAATTGAGTGGAAGGGTGCCTTCGTGAATGATGAAAGAGTGGATTGTTTAGTGACTCTAATTAGGTTTCTTGTGCATGAATCAGTCATTTTTGTTGATAAATAAGATGTTTGAAGCTTGAGGATGATAAGAAGAAGTATTGAAATGAGTTGGATTGTTGTTGCCTTGTGGTTTGCAAATGAAAAAATGTGATTTTTAATGAAAAGAGAAATAAATTTTAGTTGCTTATTCAATTTAATCTTCTTCTGATTCAATTGGGTTAGATGTTGGTGCAGGAGCACCTAGGTCATCAAATACTTTTCAATTTTTCAAAAGGGATGAGTGTTCAAATTTTTATTGAGTCAATTGAAAAAGGTCATGGAAAAATGATGTAAAGCATGTTCAAGGTCATATGAGGTCTTATTTGAATGTATTTAAGGTTATGGGTAAGTTCTAGGTGGTCAAAGTGGGAAAATGCAAATAATGCAATAATGTAATATTGTTAAAAGTTGTTAAATTGTCAAAAACAAGGAAATCGGGAATATCAAGGGTTAAAAGGGGTAGTTTCAACCAATGGAAATATAGTTATGGAAAAGGAAATATCTTTAAAAGGAATGTAAAGGTGAGAAAAAGCATATGTTTGTGTTCTTGTAATTAGATTTTGAAATAAAAATTCCCTGTTTCTGAGTTTGCAACATTACTCCATTTTTTTGTTTTCTTGTGTTCATAATTTAGGAACACCCAAAGTTAAATCACAGTGTGAATACATGTAAGAGGAGTTAGTTTCCAATTTCAAGAGTTGGAAGGTTAGTTTTAGGAAACAAAAGAATAAAAGGCAGTTTTCAGTGCCCGATAGAGTCCTTTTAGAAGCAAGTTTGAGAGTCCAATAAGGTTTTTCTTCACTAATCCACCAATTTAGGTGAAGTAAATTAGTGGATTAGGTTAATGTTAGGATGTTTTGCATGTTTTGATGATTGTAAGTGCAAGGAAAAGCAAGAATACCATGGTGGAGTTGTTGCTACACTGGAAAATAGAGGATTTTCCTACACAAAGTGATGCTACAGTCATGGGTCATGAATAAATAAACCTTGTAGAGGCTTGGAAATTATGGAGAAGGTCTTGGAAGAAAAAAAATCATGTTCCAGGTGGTGGCCAGAGAAATAGAGGTTTGCAAAGATATTTTTCACAAAACCCTCCTTGATTTGTGCTTTTACACCCTATAAACGAGGGTTTATTGGATCAGAACATTTTCATGGTTTTCAATCCCTATAAATGGTGAAATATTGAGTTATAAGACATTATTGAAGACTATTTTTAGGTTTTGAGTGATTTTGAATGGTTTTGAAGGGGTCTCCTTTGTAAAACAGGACTAATCTACTAGCCTTTCTTCAAAGGATAGTATAAATTCTGATGATTTTCTTTATGTCAAATGTCTAAGAAATTTGATATGTTTGATGTGCTGGAAAGTGTTTCTAAATGTGCATTGAGTTTTTTAATAAGCTTTGAGATAGGAATGTAACTACCTGATTCAATGGTTGACAGACCTACTAGAGGAATATGATGTTGTCTGATCAAAACAAAGATGTTTGTTTAAACCATGGAAAGGATGATATTGAGTGCTTGGTTACTATCAAACTAATGATATGATTGATGTTACTAAATTTGGTTAAGGTGTATAAGATAGGTTTGGTTACTTTGATGGTTGGATGGGTGAGTATTATAAAGCCTTTTGAGGAAATTGGCAATTAACCACAAGCTGATAATCAAGATTCTGTTGTAGCAGGAGTTTGTAACCTATAAATAGACTACTGCAGTCAAATTATGGTGAGTACAGTGCTTGATAATGGATTGATAATAGTGAGGTATGTTTTAGTTTATTTTTTTCCTTGGTGATTAAATGAAAGGATGAGTTGTTCAAGTGTCAATAATCAGGTTTATGTTGTTTTTATGGTGGCTGAGAATGATGTGAATCTAATTGATTAAGTCAAAGTTTTCTAATATGTTTTTTTTCTTTGAATGAGTCAATTGGAATACTGATTAGTGGAATGATGAATGATGGCCTATGGAATGGCTAACAGAATTTGAGTGGATTTTGGTTGAATGAAAAGTAGATTTCTGATGAAATTATATTTGATCTTCTCCTGATTCTATTTGGGATTGAAATCCCTTGAAGAAATGATGTTGATGGTATTTGTTGGATGCTTTGCATTAGATGTACCCTGATGATTGAGTGTTTTGATATGATGCTCTGCATCACTAACTGCCTTGTCTATGCCATTGCTTACTATTATGGTTTCATAGATTTTTTCCAAGCATCCATAGTTTGTCGTGCTGGTGCACCTTTGCCAGCACATTTCTCCATGTGAAGTAATTGCATCGTGTTGCTTATGTTGACTTTCAAAACAACTATATTGTACATTTGAAATTTTGTCATCTATCAACATATAGTTACTAGTTATGGAATGCAACGTAACCAACAATATGAATATAAACTACACAAATCTATTAAGTAGAATTCATTAGTTAAGTTCTCTTTATTCTATCACCTCCATGTATGTTTGAGTAAATCCACTGGAACTAGAGGTGTTTGCTTGAAACCTCCAATATTAGCCTATTCAACATCCAAAATCACATATTAAAATGTCATTCATAAAACAATGCGATTAACATGTAATACATTTATAATTGTTTACTAGTTACATACTCCACTGATAGTTGTACTATAGAAATAAGTAGGTGGAGGACTGGTGTATCCAATCTCAACACTACGACCCTACAATTTTATGAAAATAATAAAACTAAATTAGTTAATCTTGTATTTCAGAATCAACATTTAATAAATTAAATTCAATGAACATGTTGACTTTTACCTGACTATCAATGCCATATGCATGATGCAAAATTTTAGTCATCCTGTCCATCCTTGTAGATGCATGCAGATCCTATGTAGCAGCATACAAATCCCACATAGCAACCTCCTGAGTGTCGGTGGGTTCATATGAACAAGTCACCCCACAAGATTGACACACATGGGTTCAAAGGCCACCACCCGAAGACTCCCCTAGATGGCATTGTACAATAGGGTTAGTATGATGGATGAAACTCTAGGTCAAAGTGTTGATCACCTACAATGTCTCTATGTTGGCACTCTCCTTTGCAATGATAGGCATAACAATGTGCTCATGAGGCGGCCTAGCAAGAGGTTGTCTCCCTTGCCGCGCAGGATCCAGATGTGCAACAGGCCTATCCTAAGCTGACCCCCCACCTCTCCCCTGGAACTCCCTCATCAAAATAATTTTGGATTTGGTTTAATACAAACTCATTGTATAGTTTCCTAAGAAAATATTGGGGGACTTCACGATTGTTGCACGATGGGTAATCAAAGACCAAGTACCATATATCATAAAAGCGGTTCCTAATTTCTTAGTGGTGGCACCAATGAATAGGAAACCTCTTTGCATTGAAGCTAATATTTTTATGTGTTCTAGGGTCGATGAATAAAGAGCACAAATCACCTTTAGTAATTTTTAAATCTTTTACTTGTTTATATGATAGTTTATCTACATTATATGCCCTAGTTGCCTGCCTCCTATCTTGCCATCCAATTATTTGTTGGGTTATTGAATCTACATTTTTTAACATCTCTTTCATTGAATTTTCTAGGGTCATTCTTTCTATGGTTGAAGCATTTGAATCACTCAACCTACTGATAAAATCCTCAATTTGTTTTTTGTTGTTCTCAATTTCACTCAAATTTTGTTGAGTGCCAGGAGGGTGTTGAGTGATTGGTGGGGGAGGTTGATTTTGATGAGGATTTTGTTGTTAAGGATTCTGAGGATTTGCAGGATCATTTGCATCTCCTACAAATTAAAAAAAAAAATCAAATCTAACCTAAAACAAAAAAAAATCAACTTGAAACTAAGAAATTCAAAACATATAGCAAACAATACTTACCTCCCGCACCTCTTCATCGTCGTGGTGCCATCTTTCAAAGAAAAAACAACTATTGTTGATGAATTTTGTAGAATGCCTCCTCCTAGAACATGAAGCATGAAAATGAGGGTTTTTGGCTAGGGTAGAGCAAAAAAATACAACAGAAAATGAATCACTTTCACTTTTTTTTTTTGCTTTTAAAATGACATAATGCGAACACATTATAATGTGCTCGCGTTATGTCATTTTCAATTTTTTCTTGGAATTGGCCACAAAAGTGTAACCTAACTTCATGCACCCACCCATATATGTATATATGTATACATGTATATATGTATGTGTATATATATGTACATGTGTATTTATATATATGTGTGTGTGTGTGTGTATGTATATATACATCCCTTTTTCCACCATATCAACTAAATGCAAACCATAAAGAGAAATCCACAGGAAAATCAAATGTATATAGATATATGTATATATGTACATGTATATTTATAATTATTTTATTTTGTTCCAACCATAACTAGAAAACAAAAGCCATAAATTCAACAAGATTACTTTCAATAGCCACCAAGATGTAGAAAGCCACTATATGGCCCAAGCTATACAATAAAAATTGACCAAAACTCCATAACCTTAACAATTTTAATGTTACATATACATATTGATATTAAAATATACCCCATATAGTCTAAGGAAGAGAATAGTAATCAGTAATACCTAATGTAACCAAACTTAGGGTCTAAAACATTAATTATTTTATTTTGTTCCAACCATAACTAGAAAATAAAATCCATAAATCAAACATTACTTTCAACAACCACCCACATGCAGTAAGCCACAATATAGCTTGAGCTATACAATAACAATCAACTGAAACTCCATAACCTCTACAATTTTATTCTGTTGCAAACATACCCACAAAGCACAAACATTAAACACAAACCCTACGAAAATATGTGTATATATATGTATACATGTATATATGTGTATATATATGTATACATGCATATATGTATATATGAATATGTGTATATACATGTATATATGTGTATATATATATGTGTGTGTATATATATATGTATATATATCCCTTTTCCCACCATATCAACTAAATGAAAGCCATAAAGAGAGACCCATGGGAAATTGAAATATATATAAATATATGTATATATGTACACACACACACACATATATATTGATATTAAAATATACCCACTATAGCCTAAGGCAGAGAAAAATAATAAAAAATACCTAATGTAACCAGACGTTGAATCAACAACATTAATTGTTTTATATTGTTCCAAAAATTAAACGATATAGCATAAGGCATAACATTAACTATTTTTTCTTTTGTTCTAACCATAGCCACAAAATGGAAGCCATATATTAAAATATACATTGAATATACAAAATTAATTATTTTCTATTGTTCCAAAAATGAAATGGTATAGCGTGAGCCAGAGCATTAACTATGTTTTATTTTGTTCCAACCGTAGCCAAAAAATGGAAGCAATAAATGAAGTAATTCTAATTTAGCCATACTTGGTGCATACGACATAATGCAATATGTAGAAAACAAAAGAAGGCCTGATCTCCATCCTACCATATTGGTTGATGGAGTGTTTTAATGTTGTTACCCAAAAGGAATTCTTGATAATAATACTGGCTGATTTCATTTGGGCTATTTGGAGAAATATACATGTATGGTATTAGATGCATAAAATATTATTTTAAAGCAGTCATAATCAACGATGCCCAATGGAATCTAACACAATGTCTATAGCATTATCTGTTTTAATCCATTGCAAGCATAACTTGAAAGTAATCCCCTAAGCAACAAGATACATTGTCCACCACTTCGATCAATGGTAAAATGGATCTTCCATGTCACACTTAAGAAGTTACAGGCTATCATTCTAACAATTCATTCTTGAGTTTGGCAACAATATTGATATTAACAAACAATACAACCTTTTTTGTACAACACCTTATCTAAAATTGAAAAACTATAGTGGCCTCACGACACCTTGTTAAGAATGATACAAAGTAGCCTAGGCTATAGTATAACAATGAAGAATTCCATATTGGAACAATGGTAAGAAAAAAAGGGCATGAATCAGAAATTCATACCTCCTAGATGTCCAAACAATACAACCTCTTGTCAACAACACCTTATCTAAAATTGAAAGAATATAGTGTTCTCACAACCCCTTGTTCAAAATTATAAGATGTGGCCTAGGCTAGAGTATAACAATGAAGAATGCCATATTGGAATGATGGCCACAAAACATATGGCATGAATCGGAAACTTGTTCCTCCTGTATGTGTAGATATGTATGTATGTCACAATGGATGCAAACAATATTGATATATAGTGATTGGTATGTTACATTTTGTTGGGGCATTCTTGGAATGATAAGTTTTATTTTTGTTGATATATGGAAGATTGATGCCACCATTGACGACATCGATGGACAACGTATGTTCTAGGTTGATTTTTTTGGAGGAATATAGATTTTTTTGAAATTATTTATGGAGCGATATGTAAATGTGCATTTTTTATATTATTTGTTTTGATTATATTCTAGATGTGTGAACAAAAAAAGTTGGAATGTAGAAAGGTTTGCTATTTAAAAATTGAGAATGGGCCTTGTTATCTTTTGATGGTTTAATTGAATCTTTGGTTTTTGTATTCTTGTCACAATAGAACTTATGGTCAGCCGCTAGCATTGCAGTTCTGTCTTTTACAAAGAGCAGCTACAGTAATGTCGGTGGACTCTGGCTCTCCTTAGGCTACTCGACAACTATCATGCCTCGATCCTATAAGTATGTTCCTTGTTTATTCTTTGTTCTTGCCACCTATATTGGTTGTTTTCCATGTGCATTGAGCAAACTGCAAACATGCTTTGCTTGCATTTGTAGCCTTCTTGGTGTATAGTCCGCCTTGTTTATATTTGATGTATTTATGTGGCTTTCATGTCTTTGCTTGCTGGCTATTTGGGAGTGTCCTATGTTTAGCTATTTGTGTGTCTTCCTTTTTAGTAGAGTTTCATATAGCTTTCTTTTTGTTGCAATATTTCATATGCATTGTCCAGTGGTAATTATAGATTTGTTGATAGTTGTTGCATCTATTGATTGGTGACGAATTACAAAATTACTTTATATGTCTTTGTTGAAATCATGATTGTGTCATTGAAGTCCTTCGCTTTGTGTTCATGCTTGCACCACTATATAGTTTATGTTGTTTTCTACAAGGCATTGTTGAAAAATGTTCTATAGCTTCCCAACGTGTGCTAGCCACCCATGCCACCTTTCACCCGGCTACTAGAAAAGTTGTCATATGGAAGGGCTGTTAACTGGCCAAGAGGCTGCTAGCCTTATTATACTCTGCAAGGTTTTGTTGGCTATCATCATCTATCTTTGGTTATAATCTAGGGCTATAGACCTACAATTAACAATTCCTTTTCGTAAATGGCATAGACTATTTTGTTGCTTTGCTAACTTTAGAATGTTGCTTTTTTGAAAGTCCATATATGTTGATCCAACTAACTTTTGAGACATATACATTGATGTGGAATTTTTTTGCGACTCCAAATACATCTATTGCATGTGTTGGATGTATATGTATGGGTATGTTCCTTAGAGATATATGCATGGAAAAAAGTATGTTTTTCTTTTGTAGTGTTTTGTTCCTCTTTCCTCCACTGTGAATATGTGTGTATGTGAAATTAGATGTAGAGACCATTTTTATGTATCACAAATATGTATGTTTGTGAAATTAGAGACACATTATTCATTCGTATGTGTGGAGATATATGTGTGTGGAATCAGATGCAAACAATATTCATATTTCCTACTTGATATGTTTTTTTCTTTTCATAAGTTAATGATGATTCTTATTTGATCTGTGGTTCTTGTCCTGTGGGGATGGTTGCAAAGTGACAAAAATAGTTCATGTCCTTCACTATGGCCTGTTGCTGGCTATTTTTGTATGATCTGAAGGATGGTTGATATACGTCCTTCCATTGTAACAAACCATTATTGGGGTTTGGATAGGTAACAACTATCCTTCAACGAGGATATTGACTATTTTATTGGTCCCAAACCATAGTGACTGAACAAGAACTGTATGCAAATTAGTCTTGATGTCAAATAAGGTTTAATTTTGATGGCCCTGTCTATTGGCGTGCCAAATGATTTTCATTTTAAAATGAAAAGATATCAACCAGCTCTATTCCAACTAGACCCCCCTTGCACAAGAAGGTTTAGAAGATGGTAAGGCTGACAGAAATTCTAACCAAAGTTCACACAAATAGGGGATATCCACCCATCTTGCATATCAGTTGTTAGACACACACACACACACACACACACACACACACACACACACACACACACACACACACACACATATGCATAGACACATATATCTACATTATTTGAATTCCCCTCGAGACATTGTGTGCAAAAGGTTGTATTGTTTGTTATAAACAATATTATTTCATTAATTCTTGGCATTTTTTGGCTATTCTAATTTTGAGAAGGTGTTGTTGAGACCAATTTTTTTTGTTTGCTTAAGGTTCTTGTGAAAATTTGAATGTGTACAATGAAACAAGTGTCGTGAATATATTTTTTTCTTTACTAATAATAGAGGGTTTTGAAGAATTTGGGTAGGCTATCTTGCTTTATTAAATAATAAAGATGCACCATAGATAGAAAAAAAACATGGTATCTGACGAATATTTTTTTTTTACAAACTGATGGAAATCCACTACCACAAAAATATAGACCTTAAAGCAAAATCCATAGAAAATTGATCATAACAAACCCATTCAAAAATATATTGTTGTCTTAATGGAACATCATTGAAGATTGAGACAATACAGCCTTTTCAAGAACATCTTCTCAAAAATTTAACCATATAGCTAAAGGAAGAGAACAATGATCAAGAATTCCCAATGGAATCTAACACAAAGTCTATAGGATTAACTATTTTATTCCATTGCAGCCATAACCACAAAAAAAAGCCAAAAAAATAGTGCCTTAACAAGAATCGGAAGACTTTTCAACAACACCTTTTTTGAGGATGAGACAATATACCCCAAGATACCGAAGAGAAACCAAAAAACACTGCATAACATAGACAATTATATTGGATTCAAAACATAACCACAAAACATAATACATAAGAAAAAACCCATAAAGACTCACGAAAACAAACCGGAGTTGAAATTTACTCATGCCTCAGCAAAACCCTATCAAAAATTTCATACAATATACCCTTCTCAAAAGAACCTTGGCAAAAGTTAGCAGTGCCAAGCCCATCTAAAAAATATACTTGTTTGTGTAGCTTATCAAAATTTGAATCAATTAACAATGCCTTATTGCAGATTAGAAAATATAGGGTTCCAAAAACCATAGACCACAAATGAAACAATGTGGAAAACGGTATTACTAGCATGCAACTCTTCCCACTTGGTTCAAATAGACCTCTGCTCACTAGATACCTCCAGTATGTGTTCTTCCCCCAAGCCTGCAAAGATAGCTAGAACATGGAGACCATAAACAAAAACACACAAAAATTGATAGCCTCAAATACATGGAAAATAATACACACAAATGGCCATTCAAAAATGAGGTAATATTGTGTGCTTAGAAACTATATAGTATTTTGTGAACAATATCTTATCTCGACTTCAAGTGATCAACAATACCTTCTCGCAAATCAAGAAAAATACTTTAGAATAGACTATGAATCACAAATTAAAGAATATTGGTAAGGGTGTACATATATATATACAAATATACATATATATACAAGAATTGTCACAACCATCGATGCATGCAAAAAACACAAGATTCCCTCCAACCAGCTTCATAGAAATTCCACCACCGATTAATGCACTTGTACCTTCATAGAAGTATGCCCTCGTCACTCATTTATGATACTCATGTAGTGGTGACAGTTGTACACACACACACACACATACATATATATATATATGTATGTATGTATACTTATGGAAAATCAAGCAATATAGCTTGGTACAGTGTGTGAACCACAAATCAAGAAAAAATTACAAGGGTTTCTTCGACATGGATCTCTTCCTACTTGCTTCAAACACATGTTTTCTCTCTAAGTTTCTTGCACAAAAATGGGAAAAATATTATTACAGTTGAAACTTTTCTTTTGTATTTGCAACCATCTCTCCATTCAAAAAAGACAAAATAACCTACAACCACCTTCACATAAGCTGCACGAAGCTTAATCCACCTTACATTCTCACAGAAGCTTAGCTCATCGATCATGGCTCCCATATCAAGTATAGCAATAGAATGACACCAAATAATGCCTTGCTAAAAATTTTCTAGTATATGTATATGTATATACATACATACACACACACACATATGTGTATCTGTGTACATATGTCAATTTTTGTATGTAAATATGTATGTGTATATATACACACACATATATATATGTATATTTTTGGATGGCTTTCCTACAATTGATTTCCAAGAAGGTACTATTGGGAATGCTATGTTGTTTCATTTTTCCAAAAGGTTTTCTTGAGAAAGGGGTGTGTTATCACATGCGACTCTTTTATTATGCTTTGTAACCATCACCCCATGCAAAAAACACAAAATAACCTCAAAATAACCTCTACCTAGCTTTACATGAGTTGCACAAAGGTTGATTGAGCTTCCACTCTGCCAGAAGCATGTCGCACTTGCTCACAGCCTTGATAGCATGTATAGCAAGAAAATGATACCAAACAATGCTTTATGGATATTTTCATAATCATTTGTTTTGTTCACTGGGTCGATAAATGGTAGGTGCTATTGGAACCATTCCCACTAAACACACTGTATAGAAAAAATAATTTTAATATGAACCATATTTCAATTTCACTGGCCTCCTCTACCCATGTGGTAGGAAATGTCCCACCCTATTCCAAAGGAATCCAATAACTACTTCCACCACCTTCTGCACAAGCATTGGAAGGCAAAAAAAATGGGAGGCTCACAAAATATGCTGGCCAAAGTTATAATGCATCTGCCACCTGCTACCCAGATTAGTGTGCCAAAGGATGCACACCATAAATGAAAAAATGTCACAGAGCTTTCCTATATGTGTTGCATACATTGGAAATGGTTACAATAATACTTTACATTTAAAATTCACCAAACTACAAGAGTAGTTTAGGGTATTCTTAATAAAGCATTGTTTACTAGTGGTTTGTGGATTGAGCTGCATGGCATGCATAAAAAACATTATAGCCAAGTAGCATATGACATCCATATCCATGATGACACTATCATTAGAGATTGAAAGAAATAGAAAA
>VDFB02023423.1:0-20305 GCA_007258455.2 Sequoia sempervirens
GCTTGGGTTGCAAAACCATTATATATGGAGATCATTTCATCGGATTAGCATATCATTTAAACATTTAATATTTAATAAAGCTTAAATTTCAATGTTATCGGCTTTATTTTTTTCACTTTGGCATCGATATGTTTGATTCCCCCATGGTATTTTTCTTTTGTTTAAACCATGCCCCATATCACTAGTGCCTGATGCCTTTCAATAAGAAAATGACCTTTGAAATAAAAATGCTTTTAGGTATTTAGGTCATAATAATAATACTACCAATGGAATTTTATCCCCATGTTTAATGTCAACAAAAAACTTTGAGCTCACAAGATCAACATCAAATGAATATGCCAAACATGCATTTACCCATGTAACATATACCATCAAAATAAGTTGCCTAACACCTTGCCTTGTCAATATCCTGTAGCCACTGAAATATGATCATGAACTAAAAAGATTAGTCCAACCAAAATAACAAAAAAATGAATAATACAAGAGTATCCAAACTGAATTGAGATCATTATAAATACAACTGAATAAACCAATATCATATATTACCCAAGCCAATCAATATGTACCAAAAGCTAAAGTCTGAGACCATGTACATCAATTGTCTATGAAGACAAAAAGATGCCAAGACGATATAGATGCCAAATCAATATGATAAACATCAACTAAAACCATTTTTCCATAATCATTACCTTTATGAAGTTGATACTCACAACTGTGATGTTGTCCTATACCTTACAACTAATATGATTTATGATTTCATGAATCAAATGATAACTCACTGAAAATGAATCTTCCAGTATGAGTATGACATAGTGACCTGTAAACATGTTGAATATACCTGTGGCTATCATGAAAGAAAGACACATATCTAAAGCTTATGCTTGTCCTGACATAAAGAACACCATGTAAAATTTCAGTACCATCAAGTAAAGAACTGAAACTGAAAGAGCATGCCATGAAACTAAAAGAGTATCACCATATGATCCAACCATGCCATGAACCAAGAGTATCACCATATGATCCAACCAATATATCATTAAAATCTTGAGTCACCATAAACATGAATACCAAAGAGCATGCCAATAGAGCCCAACAGATTTTTTCTTCAAGGACAACCAAAGACAACTGAGAAGTCAACAAAGGCTTCGGACCAAGGTCTGAATTTCGGCGACCTAGTGCTAAAGTTTAATGAAAGGGCAACAAAGCCTGGACAACACAGGAAGTTTGATAGCCTCTAGGAAGGCCCTTTCAGAATAATTCAATGCAAGGAACACAATGCATTTAACCATGGAACATGAACCATTGGGGATCCTGATAAATGGGATTCATTTTAAATTATTCAATTAACTTCAGTTTGTTTCGCCGATGTAAATATGTGCATAGCATTTTTATTTTTTTTCCTTTTTTTTTTGTCGGTCGATCTTTCAATAATTATTTCTTCAAGTGCGAGAAAGAAAAAGTGAATGGAGCCCATTATCACAAAGTGAAAAGAAAGATAAAATCCACCCATTTCATAGAAAATGACACCCGCATACTAAATTGAAACGGAGTATGCATATGCAGGAAAAGAAAAGCAAGCCCATATTGCAGAACAACAAGCAAAGGAGATAAAAATATTATCATAAGCTATATTTTCATTATATTTATATAATTCACTAAATACAAGTATCAAAATGGCTTAGAGGCCATTATTTTTAGAGTATATATCTATATATTTTTGTATCTTCTTTATACAACTACTATAAGGCCTTTTCCAGGAATATATACAAAAAATAGACTAACGAGCTTTAGTTTTTGAAACATAAAAAGAAGTCTTCAGTCATGAGCATGGGTGATAGCAGTGGCAACATTAATGGTAGCATCTAGAACCATTTCCTCATCAAAGGCAACATCGTTTCCAGCGATAGCGTCCACAGGAGCAATGGCAAGTGGCGAAGGGAACACTAGGTTCCTAAAGTCAGTGTACCAGTCAATATCATAAAATGGCACCACATTGTACAAGAAAAAGATGAAGTGACAAGCAAGGGAAACCCTCTCGTGATGTTCTTCCTATGACTAGAGTTGGAAACCACTCAGGAACGGAAACCATGGTATTACTGCATCTTCTTCATTGAACTTATGTAGGTCACTTGTAGTTGGAATACCTCCAACAAATGCAACATTCGCCACAACCTCTCTGAGGCCATTTAGGTATTTCTTTGGAAAGATATCTTTTACCAGGTGGAGAACGCATGGCTTGGGAATCTTGATATCGAGCATTGACGCAATAAAGTGAGAGCACACATTAGTGTTAACTCTATATGTATCTTCATATTCAAGGCAGTCACGTCCCAGAATCCATTTTATGGCTATGATGGCCAAGGAATGTTTATTTTTGGTCATCCTCTTAAGGTGCCTAGTCGAAATCACACCCAGAAAAGTCATTTGAGACTTATGAGAGACCAGCCTAATTGTGGTATTCATGGTGACAAAGCTTTATACGACTATTAGACAAAAGCCCTATGCCAATCACCTAAGCCTAAACTCTATGCAAATACTACGCAAACTGCCAACGTTGAATGCTAAGCCAATCACCTAATACCAATTCTGCTAAAATTTGCTAGTGTGATTTCACTATTGCCTAAAGCACCTATTTATAGAAATGGCTAGGACAAGTGTGGTAATTTGCATACCATAAGCATGAGGTTAATCAAGTACCACCTCAAAATTTTCACCAAGGCTCACTTCAATTTCCCACCCGGTTGCATATGTAGGTACGATTTGTTGTGTGCAGGATTAGTGGAATCTAATTAATTGCATAAGATGGTGGCAGTTTCCAGTGGTAGTTCATATGGTTGAATGCTGAGGTGTCCTTCTGTAGGCACTTCTCAAATTTCAAAGAGGGATGCAAATATTTTTGCGTACTTATTGCATATTTTGGCTTAATCATTCTATTTGGGATATTAATTGCCACGACATACGATGCCTAAACTGCCTTCTAATCGCCAGCTCAAGTTCCAAGAAAAATAATGCTAGAGAACATCACTGCTAAGGGTCATTATGACTCTGGTTATCAACGGCAAGCGTATCCATTCCAGACGAAAGCAAAATAACCAGTAGTACATGCTGACGCGACGCGCAGGCGACCTTGTTGGCCACCTGAAGAAGAATAGCTGGCGCGGTTTGAATGTTTCGAAAAATGATGCCTGGAGGCCCGTACCTGGTTAAACCGAGAATGTATTGCAAAAAATTTAAGCCAAAAGAAATTTTGTAGCAACAGGAAATGGCAGAGAGTTCTCAAATAGAAGCATGAGTAGAGGCCCAGATAGAAGAAATGAAGAGCTTGTTTTATGATATGCGTAGAGCATCAACCATCTACATTTTTTAAAATGTTTCTACGCTTCACCGGGTGATGCACTGCAAGAGGCTTTAATGGTAAAACACAAAACTTCAATATAGCCCAAAGCACAAGAATCAAAGACAAATCAAGGAGGATTGGGATAATATTCATGATCCCATCCTTGTAGAAAACCCCAAGAATTTGAGGGAGGTGACCTATGCAAGAATGAAGGTATCCTCTAGCTCGAAGTCATTGTCTTAGAAGCTATGGTACAATGGGCTCCCATAGTATATGGTCCCATTTGTTCACTATTTCCCAAAACTGGTCAATGTGGCCATTGAACATTTCAACCCACACACCAGCACCATCGAGGGTCAGAGATTAAAGGTCAATATATGTCTAGAAGCTATCTAGAATATGTTTTGCATCCCTAACCCCGACTCTAGACGAGGAGAGGTAGATTCATTCAACCCAATAAAGGGAGAGGCAACATGGAGAGGCATGTAGAAGGCTCTGGAATTTTACAACAAAGAAACCAAAATTCCTACGAAAAATCATCAAAAGCCACCAAATATTCTGACACCTCATCGCCTTCCCTGCGGACATGCAGGATGCATTCTCAATGTTGGAATTTGTTTGCAACCTGGACACTAACAAGGATGTGCATGAATTTTATTTGGGTCTAGGGTTTCAATTCCGCAAGCAGCATACCTTTTTCTAGTATGATTTTGTAGAATACCCTGTTGATGAGATGTTAGGGAAAATCAGGGATTACCCAATGCAACAAAGGTTTAAGTTTCCTTCCTTCCTTGCTGACATGTTTTTGCACCAAAACCCTAATTTATTTAAGAAGTATATGAGGTTGTCTATTTTTGATGAGTCGGGAAAATGAAGGCCAATTTTTGTATGGACTCCTCTCCTCTCTGCTACCTATGACTATTATGCATTTTCAGATTATTTCTTGACTCTGATTTTGCAATATTTAAAAGGGGATGATGGTTTCGACCGACTCACCAAGGAGAAAACTACATATATGCATAAATTCACTCCCAAGTGTGACTAGTTTCTCGAAGTGGATTTCACATTCATTTGAATGGGCTATTTCACTGGAGAACCAGTTCTCCTTTAGACCTGTGTCACAAATCAGGTGCTAGCCCTTGAGATGTTCTGGAAAGTATCCCTTATTGACTACAAATTTTGTGGAGGGAAGGCCAAAAAGAAGGGATTCTTTGGCTACCTGCAAACCTTCAAGATGGTGGTCATGAAAAATAAATAGATGCATGACCTACTGGAAGATAAGCTAGCTCATCTCAGGTTGGTAATGATTTGTGATAAATGAAATTACAACCTCGAAAAATGATGCGCTCAAATTAAATTCGTCGGCATATATTCTGTTCATCGGTGAGGAAGAGATCCGGCACCGAAGATCGATGATCGCACCAGTCGATTCGGATCCATTCTATAGAGATAGTAGGCCACCATGGTATCAAAGTTCTACTTCCCTCAATGGTGCATTATAGCGGAATAACCGTTCAACATGTTAATGCACAAGGAGAAGAATGCAGACCATGATGGAATAGAGCTTCGCGTACCAGAGAAACCGCTGATGCCCTGCATAGCGCTTCAAGTCGTATGCTCACTGATCAGTCGGTATTATAATCCAGATTCTAACGTTTGGCGACAATGACTGGCGAGGAGTTCAAGAGCCTACTAGAAAAGAAAGAGAATCGGCATTAATAACTCCGCCGCATCAAAAGAAAAGCAATGACCGTTTCATTCCGGTCGGTTTTTTCCTTAAAGGCAACGAATCCAACGGAGTCACGTAAACACTCACCGGGTTTCCATAAGTGATTGCATGGAATCCACCCGGAACAATACCGAAAATCGTTATGAGGACACCCACCGCAAATTGATGAAGCACACAAAAATAGTTATGGAGAGCTTCAAACACCCACAACAAGCTGAGTGGTTCATGCAAGTTTCTGGAGCCACAATCATCCAAATATTAGAGAATGACGCTTCCTTCTAACTCGCACCTTTAGGTAGCCTGGTTTCTTGCGTGATATCCATCACTGCTGCGTCCTTCCTTTCATTCTACCAGTATCCTCCGTAATTATATCTTAACAGCCTGTTCGTCTTCCTCAACCTGCCCACCGGCGTTCAACATTACACCTTCCCAATACCTACCATAACGCACCTAGTTCACCCAACAATTGGAGTCGGCCATGAGCCCACAATCGCCACAACAACCAATGAGTTCTCCTATCGGTTAAAAGATTGAACTTTGGAAAATTCCTAATTTCTCCCCGCAGACTGTCAATCTCCCAAAGAGGAAAATGCATGGGCCCACTACACTTACGTTCCCTTTTTCCCTAACTTCTGGTGCACCTTTCACAGGTAGGCTAGTTCATTTTCCAACCTAATTCATAGCATAGGGTGATGCTACAAAGGAAGTGTGGGCTCTTAGAATGCAGAAGAAAAAGGCTAAGGATGACAAGAAGCCATCGAAACTAAAGGTATATATTATTTACAACGAAGCGCATAAAATGTTGAACTTTGCCACCATCTACCTGAGTGTTTTCAAACCACAAGGGGAGATGCTACCAGATGATTATAGCATGTATGTCATGGGACTTGATCTGAGAGCAACCCGACCATAGGACAAGGTTGAACTCATGGAAGAAACACAGTAGGTGATGACCACAGACTTCCTCAAGACTGGTCGCCAACTAAAAAAGAAAGAAGAGGAGTTGAAGCTTGTGAAAGATAGGATTGATTTCCTGCAAGCAAAGGAAAATGTGATGGAGATAGATATTGTGTGCTTATCAGAAAAAGCGCAAGTAGCAGAGGTGGAGCATAGCAGACTCTGAGAGTAACTTTCCAAGTTCCAATCCATTGACCCCTCTCTGGTTGATGTGTTGCAAAAAAGGAACCAATACTATCAGAACCGATTAACTCTAGTAGAGCAGGAAGTGCAAAAAAAGGATAAAGAGTTTGAACAACAGTGTGCTTAATTGGAGCAAAATATGCAAGAGAAGGAGGCAGACTTTGGGGCCCAAAGGGCCAAATTGGAAAAGGAGCTTCAAGAGATGAAACTTTCTCTTGAATCAGAGTCAATAAACAAGAGAAGGGCCAAAGAAAACTAGTCAAAAGAGATAAGCAACATCAAGGGAAAACTTGCATCCGCAATTAGTAGAATTGTAGAATTGACAGAGGATGTCGACTCGAAGGATATGGAGATTTCCCTTCTAAGGAGTTCTCCCCAGGCCTCTGCTACTCAGCCAAACCTCATCCTAGTAGCTCAGTAGCTATATATTTCATACTGGGAGAAGGTCAAGGCCTTCTTCCTAACACTACATCCCACACTTCGATTCATGTTGGCGGTAACAAAATTGAGTAGGGAGGTTCATGGAACAATTGAGCAGTTCCCACACTTCATCACGAAAAGGGTTCCTAAGGAAAAGAGTTTGCTAAGTAAGCTATACATTGTCTTTGATGAAAACATAGCAAAGGTAGGGATCGAGGATCACAATTTTGCTACCAAGATGACAAACAAATTCATCCACTGCCACTCGACCATCCTTCATACTAACGCCTGCGCAACTACTTTGAACTAGACTATGGATAGCATGCCGAAAAATTTCTCCCAGCTAACTGAGATGGGCATGTTATCCATTTCTTAAGAATGAGTTAGTCACCACAATTGAGTAGATTATGGTGTAAATTGAAGAGGAGCAGAATCCAACCGCTTTCCAGAGTTTTAGCCAGCCTCCTACCATACCAGATATTGAGGGCGTCATTCATCCAATAGCGTGCTTGCTTTTCCAATGTGAGGCTGGGGCCGATTTACCTGTGGTGCTTCCTTATAAAGAAATCTTCAACCTGAGTGGAGCACAAGAGAATCTGCGCGATGTATCGACACCAACTGAGGCCGATTGGCTACCCCTATAGTCAACTCATTCTAAACTTTGACTCCATCATCCTATGGATGAGGCTCTGATCTAGAAGCCAAAGAAAATTTTGGGTTCCATGTTCCACAGGTGAAACGCCCCTGATAGTTGCCAAAAGATGTGAATGTAAAATTCCTTGAGCTCCCTTCGAGTGTTTTTTGTGTTTTGCTAGGTTCTGGTCCCCGCCTCATATATTCAACATGCTACCCTTAGCCTTTCACCAAGCTTATTTTTACTATACTATGTTGGTTATTTCCATGTGTCCACCTAGCGCTCCTCATGGCAAAGGCTTCCTTCACTCTTAAGGTGACTCCCGCTATGCTTCCACATGTCTTCACCATAGGCTATTTTTAACTACTTCCCTTCACTTTCCAGTCAGGCCCCACCCGCATGCCATGTAGCTTCCATTCATATAAAAATTTGGCAGACCCCACAAATGGTGCCAATAGTAAACATTGTTGCCACGTGTCATCCCAGTGCAAGCTTTCAACAAAGAAAGGAAGGAATGAACCATAGACTGTGAACTACCACCACGCATCCCTTTGGTGGGAATTTATATCAAAGGTGAGGATGGAGTGAGCAATGATATGCAAATACTACCACATGTTCTAACCGCCTCAATTGGGAAGCGACACTTGTCTGGACGGGATGTTTCTGTACCACTACCATCATTTGCAAGGGATGCATCTAGCTGAGAAGCATCTACATGCCTTCACCCAAATATTTTTTGTTGCAATGGCCGAGAGAAATCATTGCTCAAGATACATAATATTTTTTGTTACAAGCTCGCCTGGTGGTGGATTATTGGCAATAATTACTACTTCTCACTTTAGAAAATGAGTTTGAAAGATACAGAAAAATTAGAGAGAGACACCAGGCCTCTAGTATTTTTGTAGAATATTATATGAAACTTTCAAACTGTGCCATTGTTCGACCTTTCTACTTTTTTCTTATGTTATTTGATAAGACATTAATACTATCATTATTATCTGGATTGTTCATTTGCAATAACTTCTATGGTTTTGAATACAAATTACTGATTTAAGATCATGTCTTTGACTCCTCTTTTTAGTGAACGTATGTGATGATCATTTTATGTCATTAGATGAATTGTTTAGATCTTTATCTTTGATTTTTGTGATTCTAGAACATAGTAGATCGTTGACCGGGCCCTTGAATCCAATCCCAAAGGATAGATTTATCATGCCCATATCTACATCTTGGTGCATCGCCTTAGTTAGATTTTCATTTTATATATCTGCTTCTTTCTCCCATTCAAAACTCCAGTTACAGAAGAAGATAGCTTCTTTAAAAATTCATAGGTCACTCAGTTTAGTGCAAATTGGTCCCCCCATTAACTGAGTTTCCCATAAAGTTTGTTACCTTGCCAATTTTTGGCATCAATAGGCATATAGTTGTCATTGATGTCAAAAAGTAAAATTTGGAAAAGGAGATCATTGGCATGATGACAAAGGATGGATGTGAGAGCAATGGATCTGGTTCTGGAAGTGTGGTAGATTGATGATGCTCAAATGTGTATCTTGCAAATGTTGTCATGAAGTTGCAGAGTACCTCACATATAGCAGAGGAGGAAACAAGTTGTAGATTTGATATGGGTTTCTCAAGAGCTTTCTAGAAAGGTATTTTGTAGGTCATGATGTCAATGGAGATGTCTACATTCATTGGTTCATGCTCTCAATCTAGGGCCAAAGTTGTAAGGAGTTGCATAGTTCAAATTTATCCTAACCTATGTCACGGGGTTCTCAAGTTTTGAAACCTTTCGACTTAGCGATCTCTTTGTTGTCGACAAAAGTGAATGGAGTCACAGGGTTCTAAGTTTTCCTAACCTATGTCATGGAGTTCTCAAGTTTTGAAACCTCTTGACTTGGCAACTTAGATAATGGAGTGATAATGAAGAAGGTTCTCTTTGTTGTTGGTGATGCCGTGGGTTTTCAAGATTTCATAACCTTTCACAAGAGGTTCTAAAGCTTAGGTTTGTAGCGACTTAGCGATGGAGCAATAAGAAGGAAGGAAGCACTCTGAGTGGGACCTAGTCATAATGACGTGGGTGACAAAGATGATGAAGCAGACACATGGCGTTACAAGATTGGATGAACCATTATATACATCCTCATAGTGGATTACAATGAGTGACATGGTGATGAGGTGGACAGGTGACATCGTCAAGGTTTTTCATTGACGCGACTGATGACCGTCAATGAGACTTGTTCAAATGTCTCCTCAACAACCCAATGACCTTTCCATTGAGGAGACATTAGTAGTTCAATAATACTTTGAAGCATGTCTCTTCGACATGATGATAGGAGAATGTGATGTCATTTGTAGGACCCGACAGGGTAAGGATGACATGCATTGATCAAACATCCATGAAACAAATGATTCAATGGCATGTGGAAGGAAATGACAATGGATGGTGACATGTAGTAACATCATGGTGTAGGGACCACTTTTCCACAACAGCGATAAGCAAGATAAGATTTATCGGTGTGACAACACCATATCAATAGGAGTCTGGAAGATGTCTCTTTGATAGAACAATCAAGACGATGACCGACCATATAAGAGACAAAGTGCTGACTGATGTCGTGCATAGTGAAGGAATATATTTGGCAATCGATGATTCGTTGTTTTTCATCCTTGTTGCAAAACAACACTTGGTCAAGGTGAGAATTTAATGATGGTGTTCTATGTTGAATACCCCTAAGATTGACGAAGGAGATTTGAGTGACCACTTATCCAATGATAAATATTTAAACACATGATAGTAAATTAGGATCACAGGATTAGGGTGAAAAAGGAGAAGATCAACGGCCAAAATTCAAAAGCAATGATCTCAAATGGCTAACTCCGTGTAAACAAGGTTTTTACTAGAAACTGACACAGAGCAGAGATTTAATTGGTCCAACTGCACCCAATGACCAATTAAATAAATATTTTATCTCCAAGGTGGTGATTTAGATGATCACAATGACAAGAATCATGATTAGATCGAATGAACAGAAGGATGCATTGAATGCATAACCAGATTTTGGGGTTTGACAGAGAGAATGAGGAAAATTCTTTGTAACCAAATTAAATGTTTGGCGGCTCGATGCAAGATATGGTGATATCTGGTAAACCCTATTAGATGTCTTAATTATGAATTGGACATGTGTATGTGGCTCGAGGAAAAGGAATCTTGTTGGTGGAGTTTGCAAGTGAAGGAAACCCTAGCAGAATATTAGAGAAGATATAAACGGTGGAGAGAATCTTGAGGCAATGATTGTAGGTTGGTATAGAAGGAAGACAATTAGGTATTGTCTATGTGGTTGAGTCTGCAAGTGCACAAAGTGCTAAATAGAGATATGTACAGCTGAGAATGTATTAGAGAAGAGAGTGCAGAGTAGAGGAAGAGAGCAGAGCAAAAGCATGTGTTGTTGAGAGTGCAACTACGACAACAAAGTGTAAGTTGCAATAAGTGCAACATTGTATTATTTGTATTGATGCATCTTAGGTTTATGTAGAACCACTTATATGCATATTTTAACTTGTAATTTTTATTGAGGATGTAGCCTCATTGTATTGAGTTGTAGATTAGAATAGGGGATTGTAGTATCCTTGAATTTGTTGCTTCTAAAGTAGGGAGTTGAAGCTTCCTTGGGGTTGTAGCCCTTAAAACTCATAACTAAACTTTGATACTTGTGAGGCTCGATTAGGATAGTAGATCCTAGAAACATTTCTCACTATGGCTTTTCCCATCTTGGGTTTTCCATGTATATCTAGTGTTATGTATTGATTTCTCTTGTGCTTGTGATTATTATATTTTTTGATGTTTCAATCTGCACATCAGAGTTTAAGGTTGAATCTGCAAAAAAATTTAAGGACTAAAAATTTTAACATCTACTGATTCACCCCCCTCTCAGTAGATCATTGTGTTTTAACAATTGGTATCAAATTCCTAGGTTCCCTAGGAGAAGCTTAATCATCTCAGGTAGATCTTGGATAAGGGAACACAATGGCATGTCAGGAAGGTTCAAGCAAGCCACCTAGATTCGGTGGAACAAACTATGCTAAGTGAAGCTCTCTGATGAAAGATACTTAGGTTCTCTTGGACTTGATGTTTGGATGGTAGTTAAGAAAAAATATGTTCCTTCTACTACTCCTCCTACTAATGTTGCAGCGATGACAGACTATGAGAATAATGAGAAAGCTTGGTTCTCCATTATGAACAACTTGTTTGATTCTATGCATAGCAAGGTTATGCATTGTGAAACTACTTATGATGTTTGGGAAAAACCGAATAAGATCTATTAAGGAGACTCCAAGGTGAAGCTAGCAAAGCTAAAAATACTGAGAGCTAAATTTGAAAGCTTGCAGATGACTGAAGAAGAAAAAATTGTAGATTATCTTTTGAGAGTTGATGATATAGTGAATGATATTAAGGGATATGGCATAGATTTGAAAGAAGATGTTGTACTAAAAGTTCTTAGGTCTATGACAACTAAATATGATGCCAATATTTATACTATAGAAGAAGGAAGAGAAATTGATAAACTTACTCTTGATGAGGTGCATGGCATAATTATTGCATATGAGATAATAATTCCAAATGTTGAATCATCTAGGAGAGAAGTTACATTTAAGGTTGTCAAGAAAGAAAAAGATGAAGCTGATAAGAAAGACAAAGTTGTTGTTATTGCATCTAATCATGAAGAAACTAACAAGGAAGAATAAAACTTCATAAGAAGGCTAAGGAGAGGATCTGGAAAGTATCAAGGTAAACTCCATTTCAAGTGTTTTAATTATGGCAGAATAGGTCATTTTTCTTCAAAGTGTCAATATGGTAAAGAAGACAGTTCCAAGCAAGAAGAAGATAGCAAAAAGAAGAGAATGGTTTATCCAAAAAGAAAGAACTTTGGAAAGAAGAAGAAGAGTCTATACATCAATGAATAATGTGAAGCATCTGATGGTAGTGATAGTTTAGAAGAGGATCAAGTTCATGCTCTTGTAATGAGAGAAGATAGAAGAGATTTTCTATTTATGGCTAAAGAAACTAAGGATCGGGAAGATGCAAAAATTGGAGATTCACTTGAAGAAGAAGAGGAGGAAGTTGTTGATCTTGAAGGAGAATTAATCAATGCTCTTGAATATCTTGATGAACTAAGAGATAAATATGATGATCTTACGAGAGAAAACAAGAAACTAAAAAGGAATGCTTAAAAGGAGACTAGCAGATTAACTCAAGAACTTGAGGAATCCAATAAGGTGATAGTTGGTCTAAAAGTGCATGTAGAAGAGCTCAAAACAGTTTAAGATATTATGAAATCTAAACTATAGTCTAAGATCAATAAGTGCATGAAACTTGAAGTAGAAATAGTTGCTTTAAGAGAATAATTGGAGAAGGCAAGTGAGCAGATCAATAAGAGCCTGAAATTAAAAAATGGTACTAATATTCTTGATGAATTGTTGAGTACACAAAAGCTAGCCAACAAGGAGAAATCAAGTCTAGGACTTGAGAAAGGAAAAAGTTCATTTGTTGATGCTTCTACAAAGCTCTATGAAAGATTTAGAGCAGAAGAAAAATCAATCCCCAATGGTGAAAATTTTGAAAAAGGAGAAGCTTCTGAAGATGAAAAGAATTCAACTGCTACTGAGAAATCTATTAAAGAGAATGAACCAATTGAAGACACGAAAGTTAACAGGTTGATTCCTGATCAACAAAAGAAGAAATGTAATACTAAGAGAATAGACAATGATATTTTCACAAGAGTACACTATCCAATGAGACCTAGACAAAGAATATCTCCTTATCTAGCAGAAGGAAACTCCATGACCAGGTATTCATCTTACTTTAATGGGTATTGTTATACTTGTAACATTTTTGGTCATAGGGCTAGAGAGTGTAAAGCCATTCCAAGGAGAAATGCAAATTTCATAAGAAAAAATTAATTTTCTCCTTTAGTTGATATGAATGTAGTTTGTTTCAATTACCATAATTTTGGTCATATAGCTAGAAATTGTAGAGAAAAATTTGCAATACCAAATGCTCATTCTAAGAAGAAGAAAAAAACACCTCCCAAAGATGAAAAGAAAACTAAGTTCCTTGAGAAAAAGGAAGAAAGGTTGAAAATAAACTTAAGAAGGTATGGTAGGAGAAAAAGCAGAATTTTGCCTAGTCTCTGATTGCTCAAACAAAATTTCATGCAAAGGAACAAGATCTATGGATAATTGATAGTGGTTTCTCCAAGCACATGACTGGAGATAAAAATAAATTCATTAAACTTGAAATGAGAAAAGGAGGCTCAATAAGCCTAGGTGATAATACTGTTGTTAAGATTTGTAGTAAAGGAATTTTGAGCATAGATGGGAAGAAGAAAACTAAAGATGTGCTCTATGTGGAAGGTATAAAACATAATCCTCTTAGTGTCAACTAGATGTGTGATAATGGATACAAAGTTGTATTTGATTCTGAAGGCTACAAGATAAGAATGAATGGTAAAATAATTGCTCAAGGGATAAGGCTGATAGTAATCTCTATAATGTATGTGAAGTGGAAGGCCAAACATGTCTTATTAGCCAAGTAGATGAGAGTTGGTTGTGGCATAAAAGACTGGGACATGTAAACTTTGACAATTTGGTAAAGATAAGTTCAAAAGGATTAGTTAGAAATATGACTAATATTGCAAAGCCTGATAATATTATCTACCAAGGATGTCAACAAGGAAAGAAAACAAAGTTTAATTTTCCTACAAAGGATTATTCAACTTTAAAACCCTTGGAGATAATTCATACTGATCTATGTGGTCCATTGAGGACAAGGGCATTTCAAGGGGAAATATATTTCATGTTGTTGATTCATGATTATACCAGAATTACATGGGTCACGTTTCTGAAGGAGAAGACTGAAGCATTTGAAAAGTTTAAAATCTATAAGAAGCTGGTAGAAAATGAGACTAGGAGAAGAATCAAATGTCTCAGATCAGATAGAGGTGGAGAATTTATGTCAAGTGAATTCATGGAATATTGTGAAGATCGTGGAATCAAACACCAGTACTCAGCCCCAAGAACACCATAGCAAAATGGCATGGTATAGAGAAGAAACAAGATTGTGAAGGAGATGGCTAGAGCCATGTTGAATGAGGAAAACTTAATAGATACATTTTAGAAAGAAGCAATACAAACTATTGTATACATTCAAAACATAGCTCTTATTAGATTTAACAGTGGTAGAATTCCATATGAATTGTGGTTTGGTAGGCCTACATCAGTCAAGAATTTCAAAGTATTTGGCATTAAATGCTATATTAAAAGGGAAGATGAATATTTAGGAAGTTTTGAGTCAAGATGTGATGAAGGGATTTTTTTAGGGTATTCCAATCAAAGAAAATCATATAAATGTTACAACAAGATATTGCATAAAATTTTAGAGAGTGTACATGTCAAGGTTGATGAAAGTCAAGTAAAGTCTAGTAGAAACAATCTTAAAATAGAATCGAATGATGAGGATATATGTGTAGGAGAAGAAGAAGAACATAAAGAAGAGAATGAGAAAGAGGTTGAATGTGCTCCTACAAAATATGTGCAAAAATATCATCCTATAGATCAAATAATTAGTGACAAGAATGAAGGTGTGAAAACTAGAAGAAGACTTGCAAAGAATAAGGAACAAGTGAACTTTGCTCTCTTATCTCAGATTGAACCAAAAAGCTTTGATGAAACTAGTAAGGATGAAAGTTGTTTAAAAGAAATGGAAGAGGAACTCAATCAGATTGAAAAGAACGAAACTTGGGAATTGGTTCCTAGACCATCAAGCAAGAATGTAATAGGCACCAAATGGGTATTCAGAAATAAGTTGAATGAAGATGGAGCAGTGGTTAGGAACAAAGAAAAATTAGTGTGCAAAGGATATGCACAAGTAGAAGGGATTGATTTTGAAGTAAAAATTTCCCTGTTGCAAGGTTAGAAGCAATAAAAAAATTTCTCGCATCCTCAGTCTACAAAGGATTTAAGGTATATCAAATGGATGTCAAATATGCATTCCTAAATGGAAACCTAGAAGAAGTATACATTGAGAAACCATAAGGTTTTTAGCTGTTAGAGAATGATGATTATATCTTCAAATTGAGAAAATCATTGTATGGTTTGAAGCAAGTAGCAATGGATTGGTATTCAAGACTGGATCAATATCTACAGCAACAAGGATTCAAGAAAGGTTGTGATAATATCAATTTGTATCTCAAATCCGAAGGTAAGAAAATAATCATTGTTGTAGTATATGTAAATGATATTATATTTGTTGGTAGCAGTGATATAATGTGCAAAGTATTCACTACAAACATGCAAGGTGAGTTTGAAATGTCCATGCTAGGAGAACTCATATTCTTTCTTGGTTTGCAAATTACACAAACTGATAAAGGTGTATTTATATCACAAACCAAGTATGCAAAATAAATGCTTAAAAAAATTGGCATCGAGGATAGTAGGGTAATTAGTCCACCCATGATAGGGTATATAGATCAATGATTAGAATTTTGCTATATTTAACTACATCTAGGCCTGATGTAATGCAAGTAGTTTATATGGTAGCTAGATTTTAGGAGGCACCAAAAGCATCATATGTCAATGTGGTAACGAGAATCTTTAGATACATCAAAAGTATTGTTGACTATGCTTTATGGTATCCCAAAGGAAAAGAATTCACCTTAACAGGATACATAGATGTTGATTGGGTTGGAAGTGCGGATGATAGAAAGAGTACTAGTGGAGGAGCCTTCTTTTTGGGAAATAGATTAGTTTATTGGATGAGTAAAAAGCAAGAGTCTATCACGCTCACTGCTTAGAGGCAGAATGTTTAGAGTAGCTTTTATGTTGTAGTCAAGTCACAAATTAAAATGAAACAGTAAAGGGACATCAAGGTAGGAGTACAATGATGTCTTGATTCTTTGGTAATTCAAAATTACATTCAATACATATATCAAAGAATATGAATTGTTGTTACAAAGTAAAAAGCATATATCAATCAAGTATCCTTTATCCGAGAAAGGGTTTGAGATAAAATCAGCATGGTATGTTCTACCAAGGAATAGGGTGGTTGACCTGTTACCGAATCCCTCTTCCTAGAGCAGGTTTAACCGGTCCTTGAGGGAAAAGAGTTGGGAGTAGTTTTCTCCCCACCACGCCCATCCCTAAACATTAGGTATTTGGGGGTGTATCTACAGGGGAGCTTCATTTGTTTAGATATTAGGTATTTAACTTGGTTAAGCAGGTGTAATCAAGTGTGTAAAGAATCTTGGGCTTTGTTTCTAACAAACTGATGGTTGTGGAAGTTTTAATCAAAGTGAACGGTACCTCGAAATTGCTGTCATTGGTGTCAAAGGGGAGAAAATGTGAGGAAAAAATAAACTTTGAGATATGAGAAAGAGATGTATGTATAGGGGGGGAGTTGTGTTGACTGTGGGCAATAATCAAATTGGTCTGGAAACCCGATTAATTTTCCTGTGGCAGGGGTTGGGGTTTCATGTGCAGGGGAGAGGCCATTGACATGAATTCATCAAAATTGAAGGGATCATTGAATTGATGAGGACAGATGTGAGGCTACTATTGAATGGTTCCACAGGAAATTGTGGGAAGAACAGGTGACCACTCAGTGTGTATCTTAAAATGTTGTCATGAGACGCAGGTATATACGGTGAGCGATGATTTGCGTTTGATATGGGTTTCTCAAAGAGATTTCCAAAAGACCATTTTGTAGGATGAGTATTAATGGAATCACTATTCATTGGTTCACGTACTCTTATGATCTAAGACTAGAGTTTAGCGCGTGCGAGTTCAAATTTTTCCTAACCTATGTTGCAGGGTTCTCAAGTTTTCAAACCTTCCGACTTAGCGATCTCTTTGTTGTCAAAAAAAGTGAATGGAGTCACGGGCTCCAAGTTTTCCTAACCTATGTCGTGGAGTTCTCTATTTTCAAAACCTCCTGACTTGGCGACTTAGCTAATGGATGATAAGGAAGAAGGTTCTCTTTCTTGTCAACGATGTCATGGGTTTTCAAGAGTTCATCACCTCTAAAAAGAGGTTCTAAAGTTCAGGTTTGTAGTGACTTAGCAATGGAGCGATAAGAAGGAAGAAAGCGCTCCATGTGCGACCCAGTCATAATGATGTGGGTGATAGAGATGATGAATCAGATGAATTTCATGACAATATTGGATGAACCATAATCCACATCCTCATTGTGGATTACAATGCAGTGACATGGTGATGAGGTGGATAGGTGACATCATCAAGGGTTTTCATTGGCGTGACTGATGACTGTCAACGAGACTTGTTTGAATGTCTCCTCGACAACTCGATGACCTTTCCATCAGTGAGACATTGGTTGATGGGACTTTGGCTTATATCTGACGCCGAATGGCCCGGAACAATGTGGTCTACCGATTGTGGTAATTTTGTTAAAATTCCGGAATTGGTATGCATTGATGGCTGCTCATGGCTCAAAATGATCAATAATGAAATGTGAAGGAAATGACAATGGATGGTGACGCGGTAGCGGCGTGACGAATCCGCCATTCCGCCAGCAGCAATGAAGGAATATAGTTTATACATTATGACAACCACCATATCTCCCTGGTGGGTACGGAAAATGTCTGCTTCCGGCGGGATGGTGGTACGACCAGCCAGGGTAAATGTTGACTAATAGTGTCGCAATAATTAGATATTTGGAAATTGATGATTCTGTGTTCTGCATCCTTGTTGCAAAACAACACTTGGTCAAGGCAAGACTTTAACGATGGTGTTGTATGCTAAATACCCCTAAGATCAACGAAGGAGATTTGAATGATCGCTTATCCAATGGTTAGGATTTAAAGGAATGGTAGTAAATGAGGATCACAAGATTAGGGTGTGAAAGGTGAAGATTGACAACTGAAATTCAAAATCAATGATCTCAAATGGCTAAGTCCATGTAAATAGGGTTTTGACTGGAAACCAACATAGAGCAGAGAATTAATTGGTCTAACTACACCCAACGACCAATTGAATGAAGATTTTATCTTCAAGGTAAGGGTTTAGATGATTGTAGTGACAAGAATTATGATCAAATTGAATGAACATAAGGATGGATTGAATGCATAATCAGATTTTAGGGTTCGATAGAGAGAATGAGGAAAATTTTCTATAACCGAATTAGATGTTGGGTGCCTTGATGCAAGATATGGTGATATCTGGTAAACCCTATCAAATGTCTTAATTATGAGCTAGACATATGTGTATGTGGCTCGAGGAAAAGGAAGCTTGCTGGTGGAGTTTGCAAGTGAAGGAAACCCTAGCAGAAGATTAGAGAAGATCTAAATAATGGTGAGAATCTCAAGGCAATGATTGCAGGTTGGTATAGAAGGAAGACAATTAGGTATTGTCTGTGTGGTTGAGTCTGCAAGTTTTTATAGTCTACGAGTGCACAAATTTCTAAATAGAGAGATGTATAGCTAAGAATGTATTAGAGAAGAGAGTGCAAATAGAGGAACAGAGAAAAATAGAAGCATGTGTTGCTGAGAGTGCAACTATAGCAACAAAGTGTAATTTGTAATAAGTGAAACATTGTATTGTATGTATTGATGCATCTCAGGTTTATGTAGAACCACTTATATGCATATTTGAACTTGTAATTATGATTGAGGTTGTAGCCTCATTGTACTGAGTTGTAGCTCAGAATAGTGGATTATAGTCTCCTTAAAGTTTTTACTTCTAAAATAGGGAGTTGAAGCTTCCTTGGGGTTGTAGCCCTTAAAACTTGTAAATGAAATTTGATGCTTGTGAGGCTAGATTAGGATAGTAGATCCTAGCAGCATTTCTCACCGTGGTTTTTCCCATCTTGGGTTTTCCACATATATCTGGTGTGATGTGTTTATTTCTCTTGTGCTTGTGATTATTATATTTGTTCATGTTTCAATCTGCACATCAGAGTTTAAGGTTGAATCTATAAAAGTTCTTAAGGACAAAAATTTTTAACATCTACTGATTCACCCCCCTCTAAGTAGATCATTGTGTTCTAACATATGGGACTAGGATGAAAAACCATTCATAGTTGGGACGATATGAGAAACAAGTTCTTGGAAAAATACCAAGAATATTGCAGGACCAAGAAAACATGAGATGAGATATTCCACATCATGCAACATGAGGAAGAAACTTTATAAGTTTATTTGGAGTGTTTCCTATTTATTCTGCAAAGAACCACATACACAATGTTGACCCATGACACTGTAAAAATGCTCTTCCTTAGGAGGATTAGAGATGAATGTTTGGATACTTTAAATCTTATGGCTAGAGGATATATTTATAAAATCAGGTTTGAGGATATCTATGATGTGTGCAAGAACTATTCAAGGTCGACCCATTCAGTTAGGGGGTACGTTGGGAAGCATGTCTCTCCTAGAGGGACATTAGGAGTTACAAAATGAGAATTGGGTACATTTCTCAAGGACCTCAAAATTGACCTATTGAATCACATGGGTAAGTAGATAGATACTTTTTATACACGAAGGAAGTAGGAGGAGGTTGAAAAGGCCCTGGTTGTCTTTTGTCTTGTTTTTCATAAAAGTAATAATGGTGAAGAATGTCCATACAATAGAAAAAAATCTCTTCTTTGGAAGAAGCTAGTAGAGATACCATTCTAAAACCTCTCCTTGTAGGTATGACTATGGTAGAATACATAAATGATCCTATTTACTTTATGGCCCAGAGGATACCTTGGCAACCATGAGGAATGTCCCCAATTGATTATCAGGTAGCACCCCAAAGTACTTTCCAACAAAATTCTTTCCCAAACCAACTTGGATGGTTTGGAGGTTGGAAAAAACCTCCATACTACCCCCACTAGACACAACAATATCCTCATGCTCCACAATCATGGAAAGCATAGTGAGTACTACCACCAGAATATCCACAATATCAGTCATTTCCTCCATATCCACCACCTCTAGTAATAAATCCCTATCAGAAATCCCAACAACTCTTGCCACCTATTCCATCATCATCTAAT
>VDFB02023424.1:0-16074 GCA_007258455.2 Sequoia sempervirens
CTTGATCTATGCATCCTTTGTTTTTAATATACTTGAAATGTAATAAGATTGGAAAATTATGTGGTTTAAAGAACATCATCTATCGAGTGTTACATTTTGGTATCAAAGCCCTAGGTTCAACACTCAGGACTCAAGGCTTCTATGCTATAGGTTGCAATGTGAACCTGTTGATGACCTAAATTGCTAGGTGCATCGAGTGATTAAGCACCCTATTTTGGGTCAAATATTCCTTTGATGAGTTGGAATCTCAATGAGTCTTGGATGGTTTAGCTGGGAACCAAGAAGAATAGAAATTTTATAACTATATTAGTTGAGAGTACTCGTCACTTTATTGGAATTTTCAAAAGAATCCCCAATAAGAATAATGTCATGGTTGAAACAAGGATTGGAGATTGTATCTTTAAAAAAAAGTTGAGAAATTTTTATGTATATACCTGAGCCAAGATGGCCAAGACATGATGATAACCCATGAAGTGATGATGTAGAATAGAGAAATATTGTGAGAAAAGGGATCTCTTTGAGGACATAAAGGGTGAACGAGTATGATCTGAAAGGATAAGTTACAAGGTTAGTAGAGGTAATATATATATATATATTAAGACAAGTAGAAAGAACAATTAACTACCACCATTAATGGTTTAAACTTTAGATGATGCTTTAAGGATGAAGAGAATCTAAGAAGGATGTATTAAGGGAAAGAATTTATGCAATGGTAAAGGTATTTGATTATGAGTAAGCTGATTTTTAGACAATGTTTGTTCTTTCCTAATCAAGATTTGTGTATGACCCATGTGATCTTTAGTAAATGCAAGTTAAGCTTCCTTAGGAGTCTTCGATATGGTCCTAGGAGAATTTTTTTTTCTCGAATAAGTTATCATTGTCGGCCTTATTGAGAAGGCATGAGGTTTTGATCTTGTGAGACCTTACGAGTCCTATATGCTAGATTTATATAAATGATATATTTATGAATATGCACTTAAGTGAGTAATGCATCATGCAAGTTATGCACTCTTGATCAATTTATTTTTGGTGTGAGTAATGCATCGTGTGAGGTAGGCACTTTTCCTATATATTTATATGTATAATGCGTGAGTAATGCACTTATGATTGTTTATGGTTGGTGCGGGTAATGCACTCAAGCTTGTTTTTCATATTATGTTAGAGATGGTATACTTACCTTGTGTGAGTGACGCACTTGAATGATTTTTGTATTCACATCCTGTGTATGTGTGTTGCATGCTTAAGTAGATTTTCTATCTCCATGTGAGTGATGCAATTGAGACAATTTCTCTATTTATTTATTTATTTTGTGCGAATGAGGACTTCATGTAATTATTGTGCGAATGTTGTAATAATGCATTCTCCATATGAATGGTGTATATCTATAAAGTGGGAATTGGAAATTACTCTTCGTTGTGAGAGCGAAGTATTTAGATACCTTGGGTTGTGTATGTTTGCTAGTGTATGACCTTGCGTGTGATTAAATGGTGATTGAAATTCCCTTGAAAGGGATGCAATTTCTATTGTTTCGCATCTTCAGAGATGTTGGATGGTGAAGTAGAATGGATCTCTTGTTTTGTGTGACTAGGTCTTAGATGACTCATTGTTCACCATGATTGAATGTGTTCTCTTACTTACCTCAGACTTTGGAATCCAGGTATGGTTTGGTATTGTACTCCCTCTCTTGTGACTAGAGTTAGTCACTCAGTTCATGTGTTATGTAACTTGAGAAATTTGATATTTTTATTTTATTTAATTGCTTTTATTAAATTTACTGAATGTTGTGAAGGCCAACGTTGAATTTTTATTTATATGCATGAATAAGTATAGCCATCAAATTTTTGATACTTATTTATCTTGTGACCATTATGGTCATGTGTGAATTATTTTTGCAAGTGTGCACATTTTATGCCTTATTGTTGAAATCAACTTTTCTTTTCCTTGACTTTGATTTACTTTTCTAAATGGTGGCTATGCTTGAATGTTTTAAATTGCTGGTCAAGTTTCATGTTATGTGCTCTATCATGTCCATGATGAACCTCTGATAGATTGTATGAGGGGGTATAATACAAAGAATGCTTCAGTTCTTGGTGTGTATGTTGATAGAATTATGATTGATTGAATTCCTTGATACGTTGTCTAATACAAGTGTTTAATTCAGAAATGTCGGGAAAGTTTTGAAAACACTGGTGTTGCTATGGATCTATTAATTTGAATATCTTGTTGGTATTATTATTTGGGAGGACGTCATGTCTAGATAGTACAAAGGGAATTTGAGAACATGCTTTAAGGTTGACTCCTGATTATAATCCATGAGTTTTGAGGAAATCTTGTTTTGTGTATGTTGAAATAACAGGTAGTGGTAGGAGGAATGTTAGTTGAGAAAGCAAAGTAATTGTGTAGTGAAATTCAGTTAAGGTGGATGCAGTGGAACACAAATGGCAAGTAGAGAGATATTGCAGGTGGTGAAAGGGTAGAGCAAAGAAAACACTTGGGAAACATGTAATGCTTGATCAGAAGTAGATATTTTAGAATGGATAAGGTCATAGGAAGGAAAATTCCTCATAGCTATGTATTAATTAATAGAATGTGGGATGTTGTAGTAACTCAGAGTTTGAATGGAAGAATGAAAGACTGAAATGACAATATGATAGTAACGGAAGTTGAAAGGGAGAAGAAACCCTTGAGACAAGAAGAATAGTGTAGAATGAGAAGAAAAAGGTAAGATTGGAAATGTTGATTGAAGTTTGATATATAGAGTGTATTGTTAAAAAAAAGGGATAATAAAAGTGTGTAGAACTAAAAATGGATAAGGAAGTTACTGAATGGTGTTCTAAACTAGAATAAACCAATAGTTGGTAATGGAAGTAAAAATATGGATTGACTAAGGAATACATAATAAGTAAGATGAAGGGCACTAAATATAAGAAGAGAAAGTTCAAAAATCATAATTGTCAAAGGAATGGATTGCAAGTGTCCTAGTCTTAGAATAGTCAATGTGCATGATGGTTGGTTTGGACCTCGTTGGAACACCTTTGTAGTTGTTTTATTATTTTGTAATTTATATGTGAAGTAAATAAAGTGGATAATAATAGATAATATATTGGTTGACCCTTCTCGAAGGTAGGAAACCTAAGAAGGGATGTTTTAAAGGCAAGAATGTTCATAATGGTACGAGGCTTTGGGCAAGTTGATGGCTGAAGATATGGATCTAATAGAATCCATGAGATTTTTGAAGAATGCAAAGTTGAGATGCCTTAAGGGCCTTCACTGGTAAGGATGATTAGATAAGTTTTCTTGATTTGTCTTGTAGACAAGGTATGAATGATTGACAAGGTGAATCATGTATGCTTGATTGTTTTTACTAAAGGTACTTACATGTGTATTATATGAAATGATGCTTGTGCAATAATGCACTTTTCATGCTTTGTGCAATGACACATTTGTATGGGTGATTGTACTAATAACATAGAAAATTGTTGCTTTAACTATACTGATATTTATACTTGAACGAGAAATGCTCTCTATACTTATACTAATGTGAGTGATTAAATTCTTATGCTTGAATCATGTGATTCTATTCTTGTATGCTCTGGTGAAAGAGTTGTTTGTTACTTGGATATAATTGGATGGTAGTAATACCATATGTGTGGTGTACATGACTGGCATACTTAGCAGGATCCAAGGGTGGTGCTAGCAGAGCCCACTAGGATTTTGGAGAGGCGCAATGTTAAGTTGCGGAACCATGATATTGTGGAGTACGGGGTCTAATGGGACTAGTATTCGGTGGATAACGCAACCTGAGAGAATGCAAAGGACATTGACAGAACTTTTCCTCATTTGAGATTATAGCTTACTTTTCCTTTTATGCATATTGTGACTATGATACACTGATACTACAAACTCTATTGTGTGGATGTTGTAATAAGACATCGAGATGATGTCTCTTCCAAGTGGGGAAGGATGTCACGTCTCGAACGGTGATGCTCCTTGTTTTTGCTTTATGTGGATTTGTTATATGAACTAATGTGTGTGGTAGAATAATAATAAATACTATGGTACTTTGGTGTGAAGAAATATGAAGGTGTTTACTTTGAAAAGTTGTTTAGTAATGAATGTGTTTTACTTGGGGATGAAGCAAAATATGATAGAATATAAATACTTGAATCAAAGTATTATATTGTTTTGATTTATATCTTTATGGGATACTAATTTAATTTATTATTGTGTGCTCGAGTGCACTTGAGATGTAGGTGGTCAAAGACCAAGGGTGTGATTAAGGAGATGAGGTTAGCTTCTTGACAGGACAAAGCAGGAAGACCTCTCGATCACACACACGAGCACTTAGATTCATATAGATTGCATTTAGGAATGTCAATTTTAGTGTGTTTGTTTTGAATTATTTGCAAATTAAATAACAATTAGTAAATTAAATAAATGATGAAATGAAAGCATGATAAAGTAAAGGAATTAATTTTAGTTATAATTTAACTTGGTTTTTAAATGATTATCATGATATAAATTTAAGTGAGAATCCTATTTTCTTTAGCTTGTGTTTTTGTGCTAATAAAATAAAATAATAATTAATTGGCAATTATTTAAATGCTAGATAAATAATTATTTCGAATTAATTGATATTTATTCAAATGTTAGATAAATACTTATTTTGAATTTAGTCTTGGGTGAGTATTTTTGAAAAAAAATTCCTTTGTGCAACGGTGAATTGTAGATTATTTTTACATATTTCTTATTTATGAATATGGAATGTAAAACACAAAGTTATATTTATATTTTATTTTTATTTTAAAAATCTATTTTCAAGATTAGGGTAGGAAATGGAAAGGAAAGTATTTTTTAAAAAGGGGAAAAGAGTTCCCGAGAAGGCAACAGTTCTTGAAAACATTCTTGAAAATAAGCTCTGCAATTTTGCTCTAATGGCTGCCAAGAAAATGTTGAATCCTTTAGCTTAGTGAGCTTGAGAATTTTTCTTTGGAAGATAGTAGGAAAATAAAGAATTGGAAAAGCAACTGGAAAGAAGAAAACTGACTTGCTCGGAAAAACCAGTGATTGAGAAAGGAGACAGGAGAAGGAATTTATGCAGAAAGAGCATCTCCAGCTGGAAGTGTAATATCCAGGTTTTCCATTCTTTTTCCACAAATCTTGTTTGAAAAATGAAAATACTACTACAAAATTTGAATACCAAGTGTTTGAATTGTATGCAAAAACTGAGAAAATCTGAGAAAATATTCTATTCTTATGTGTGCATTAAAAGAATTTGCATAATTTTACCCCTTCCAGATTGGGGCTTTTCTCCCTATGTTACTATGGTTCATAGATTTTGTTTTTGTTTGCTAAATCTTTTATACAAAAATTCTGAATATATATATATATATATTATTATAGATATGTATTCACTGTTACTCAAGCTCCTGGAGTTGTAAACAGACGGCTATGTATGCGAATTTTGCAGTTTACATTTGTTTTCTTTATGCAAAGGATTGTTGGGTATAAACCCAAGCCCCAACCATAGAGGAAGGGGCGGCGCTGTGAGAGGGACAACGCACCAAGGCCTATGGAGGAGGCGCTGCCCCCTCACAAGAAATGCCTTCCCCTATGGGGGAGGCATCAATCTCTTACTTCCTTCAAACTGTGATTCATGGAAAACATTTAACATGCGATGAAAAATTATGTGAAATGTAAAAATTGTATAAATATTATATATATCAACATAAATATATATATATATATAAATATACATATATATATATATATATATACATACATATACATAAAAACATACATACAAATTCAGACATTTGTAAACTTTATTTTATTTCCCACAGAAAATGTACTCTCTGTCAGTGGAATTACACAGAAAATATACATGAATAAATATATATTTATATATAAATATATATATAGATATATACACACAGTTTTATATATAAGTATATATATATTTATACCTAGCATAAATATCATTGTTATCTACAGAAAATATTACTTCCTGTCATTGGTATCAAACAGAAAAACACAGTTCAATATATGCAGTCAGCTATATGTCCACTATGTATTTACATATATTTGTATATATATTAAGTATATACATATATATACATACATATGTATATACTTCCTTGCAAATTGTGATTCATGGAAAACATTTAACATGCAATGAAAAATTATGTGAAATGTAAAAATAGTATACATATTATATATATCAACATAAATATATATATATATATAAATATACATAGCTATATATATTTACATACATATACATAAAAACATACATACAAATTCAGACATTTGTAAACTCTGTTTTATTTCCCATAGAAAATGTACTCTCTGTCAGTGGAATTACACAGAAAATATATATGAATAAATATATATTTGTATATAAATATATACACACAGTTTTATATATAAATATATATATATTTATACCTGGCATAAATATCATTGCTATCTACAAAAAATATTACTTCATGTCATTGGTATCAAACAGAAAAACACAGTTCAATATATGTAGTCAGCTATATGTCCACTATGTATTTATATATATATGTATATATATTAAGTATATACATATATATATACATACATAATATATATATACAGAATTGCATGGTGAATTTCAATATCTAAAAGTTAAAAACTTAGAAAGGAAGCAGATTAAATTCACATAAATGACTGTGTACACTAGCAAACTTGTAGTTATGTTCAAATCTGGAAATTTACATTGTTTTTCTTCTCTAAAGCTGTTATTTTTTTGAATATCGAAGTATTGTATGAGTCACCATATTTCATTTCTGAACTTAGTGAAATACTCATAAAGCTACGTTAAAAGTTGAAGATGAAACTTTATAGCAAAGGTAGACTTTTGAAAACACAATTAAAACTAGTGAATTTTCTGAAAAGAGTAGATTTCTTTTTCTAAATCTATTAAGCCCATTTACTTTGATCAAGCTATTTTAGAAAACAGAACTTGGATTGTTTTTAAATTAGTAACTTTAAATACATTTCTCATACTGAGTGTATGCATGAAAAACTATTTTGATAATCTTTGTGTGAACATTGGAAAATGATATAATTTCTTTGGAACTAGAAGTGTGTAAAATTGAATGTGAACTTAGATGGAAAATGAATTATTTACTGTAATTTCATAAACTTTCGGGACAGGATGCCGAAGGTGGACCCACAGAGACGGTAGTTTTACCTTTTCTAAAACTATCATTTGTTTTATTTATGCTTGGCCAAGCACATGCACCATTGAAATAGATGGAATTAAAAGCCTAGAACTAAATGAATATAGGTCTCTGCCACCTCTTGTTTGCAAGAAATATGTGATTCTCATGTTAGGAATGCATATAGGCATCAGGCTTACATTGAGAGTTCCCTCCTGCGTTGTTGTTTCAGGTTGCTAGGCTCCTCATGCAGGGCCGGGGATTTCTTCGAGTTAGGGAGAAACCCGGGGAAGTCATGTACTTCATGGTTGGGCGGAAAAGGTGCCTTAATCACACTCTTGGCCCCAGCTTGCAAGAAGACTAGTGGTGTCACAGCGCTTGAGGTTCAGAGGTTTATATGCTATAAATGTATTCATGTATTATTTTGGATGGCTTGCAAAGCCCACTTGTAAATGTAATTATATTTGTAATTCAATATTGTAACATTGAAATAGATGTATTGGAAAGAAAGTTTTGATGTAACATTGAAATAGATGTATTGATTGAAAGATATTGATGTAATTGAAACTTGAATGAATTTATGGAAACTCATTGATATGCAAATGGCATTTACATGTGTATCATTGCAATGATCTTTGCTGCTAATGCAATTTATTTATTTTGTATACATGGAATGAAATTTATTAATGAATTTTACCTTTTGAACACTTATGGTAAGATCTTGATATATGTATCTTTTACTTTTATCATACTTGGAATGTAATAAGTTTGGAAAATTATATGGCTTTAAGACTATCATCTATCGAGCGTTACATTTATCCCTACAGATATTTTCCAAAGAAATAAGCGAAATTTTCTTTTTACAATCCATATTTCCCTTCCATAAAAAAGATCGAATCAGTTTCTCAATTGAAAGTATTACAGATCTAGGAGCCTTCAAGACTGCCATAAAATAATTTGGAATTGAAGATAGAGCAGACTTAATCAATAATATCCTCCCTGAAAGAGAAAGCCAATGCCCTTTCCAATTTGCAATTCTAGATTGAATACTACTAATAACCTTATCCCAATATGAGATCCTATTGGGACCAGAAAAGAAGGGAATGCCCAAATATTTACATGTGAGATCAGCTTCTTGAAAACCCAAAAGCTGAATGATTTTATCTTTCACCAAAGGCTTAGTATTGAGTACATAAACTTTAGATTTATTTGTGTTTACACACTGACCTGTAGCCAAGGTGTACTTGTCTAACAAAACCTTAATATGCTTTTCTTCTGATACTGTAGCAAGACCAAAAAGAAGTGTATCATCAGCAAACAAAGAGTGAGTCACTACTATATCTGTAGAAGGAATCTTGATTCCTCTCACCAAATTTTATGAATGAGCATGATTTACTGCTCTACTTAATGCTTCAGCTAAAATAATAAAAAGAAAAAGAGATAACAGATCACCTTGTATCACCCCCTGGCTTGAACTGAAGAAACCTAAAGGAGTACCATTGACCAAGACTGAAAACTTTGCCCCAGACAACAAAGAATAGATCCATTTACACCATTTTTCTTGAAAACCAAACTTTCTCAAAATTTGCAATAAAAAGTCCCAGTTTACTCTATCATAAGCCTTCAGCATATCTATCTTAATGATTAAAGAAAACATAGAATGAGTGGATATGGAATGCAACACTTCATGAGCTACTAAAGCACCTTCAACTGTTTCTCTACCAGGGACAAAACCACCTTGCTTAATAGAAATAATTCTCGGAATAATGTGCAGCAATCTCATGTAAATTGCTTTGGTGAAAATTTTGTAAATTGTGTTACAAAGAGAAATAGGCCTAAAATCAGAAAAGGAAGAAGGATTATTTACTTTTGGAATAAGAGCTATGTGGGTCACATTGAACTGCTTCAACATATTACTCGAAGTCCTAGACTCTTCCAATGCTCTTAACAAATCATTTGCAATAAAGTCCCAACATTTCTGAAAAAAACAAGTTGTAAATCCATCTGGCCCTAGTGCTTTATCAGGAGACATAGAAAAAACTACTCATTTTAATTTAGTTAAAGTAAAAGGCTTCAACAATTGAGCATTGTCCTCCTGAGATACAAAGGTTGGAATAGTATCCAGCAATTCATTTTTAGCCAAATCAATATGATCTGACTTTTTATCTGATGCTGATAGCAATTTTGAAAAGAAAGCTATCCCTTCATGCTTATCTTCCTCCTTGACTAGATTTTCCCCTATTTGACTATCCATGATAGAAAATATTGCATTCTTAGACTTCTTAACGTGGGCTGACCTATGAAAAAACTTTGTATTTTTATGCCCTTCTCTTAACCACAATTCCCTAGACTTTTGACGCTAATAAATCTCTTCTCTAGCTGCAAGTTCTTCCCATTCCTCTTGAAGTTTTTTTGCAATTCAAAAGAGACTGGATTCAGACCATTTTGAATAATCTCAGCATTAACCTCCATAAGTTGTTTAAAGACAACTTCTTTTTGATGAAAAACATTCTTAAAAACAATAGCATTCCAGTGTTTTATCTTCCCCTTGACATACATAAGCTTACGAGAGAGACAGAACATGAAAGTGCAATCCACCATAGGATCCTTGATCCACCATTCACGTAGCAAATTAACAAAATCAGGATGCCTAAACAACATCATTTCAAATTTAAAAGAAGATTTGGTAAAAGATGTAACCTTTTTGTTATCAATATGTAAAGATAAAGGAATGTGATCAGATTCCACCCAAGGAAAAATTTATGAAGATAAAGCAACTTTTTCATTGATCCAAGGAGGAGAAATTATAAATCTATCCAAACGCACAGTAATTTGAAGAAAATCCTTACGCGTGTTTGTCTAGGTATAATTTCCATTACCTGGCTTTATATCAGACAATGCATTGTTATGTACAAAATCATTAAATTCCTCCAATGTTTTCTCAAGAGGAATAATACCACCCTTTTTATCAGACAGACTAAGGATCGCATTAAAATCCCCTGCTAGAATCATATTTTGAGAATCTAATTGGCTCAAAGATTGATTTAGCTCATCCCATAATTGTTTCTTACCCACAGTAGAATTAGGAGCATAAACATTAAATAGACCAAAACTCAAATCAAAATTAGTAAACTTCAGAAACTGTCAATGTTGATTATTTGTTGAAGCTTCCACTAATATAGTATTAGGATTCCATAGGGAAATCAAACCCCCCGAAGCTCCTTGAGCAACTAAGAAACATAAATTCCACCTTCCCCATTTTTTAATGAAGAAGTCAAAATTTTCTTGTGACAACTTAGATTCTTGAAGTAACACTATGTCAGCTCCACAAGCATCAATTTGATGCTTGATATGAGCTCTTTTGTTAGGGTCATTAATGCCCCTAACATTCCACGTTATAATTCTCATTCAAACTTCAGGGAACAATTCGCTCCCCTCAATCTTTTTTTAATGCTACCATCCAAAATAACTTGACCTCCCATGACTGACTCCTCTTGCAACTTAACACTATTTGGTTTCCTTCCCCTTTTACCCGGAGATTTCTGAGACAATGGAGGACTTTGAATTAAATCAAAATCAACCTGATCCCTTACAATCTCCAAAACATTAGAAGAAGAAGCAACTGCAGTGGACCTCCCCATAGCTTTCTCCTCTTGCAACTTAAAAGCATATGTTTTCCTTCCCCGTTTAACAAGGGATTTGAAAACAGTCGGAAGAATATTGTTGGTTACAACAAGGTGATCAGAACCATTAAAATTTCCCAACTCATTTGCAAAAGAAACCGAAACGTTGGGAAAATTCTTTACAATACAACCATCCAAAGTCAATTGCCTACCCATTTCAATCTCTTGAATTTAACCGCATTTGACTTCCTACCCCTTTTACTTGGAGATTTCTAAGTGGATAAGGAAAGGGCAGGAGTTTGAGATATTGAAAAAATATGTGAAAAATCAAAATCTACAAAACCCTTCCCCAATTCCAACTCATTACTGAAAGACACCACTATACTTGAAATAACCTTCTCCCCTTGATGTTCGGGTAATAAACCAGATAAAATAGAACTCTTATTAGACATTGGATCTTCCCTAGATTCCTTGATAAGATCATCACAAGGAGCACCCATCAAAGAAAGTGAATTATGAGAAATTCCATCAAGATTACCATCTTCGAATAAAGTTTGCATCTCCAAATCAAGAGGACCAAAAGATTGGTCATTCCCACCAATAGCAGTAGAGCTTGCCACGGCAAGTTTCTTACTATCAGTTGAATCAGAACAAAGCAATGAAGTTGCAATAGAACAAACTTGCTAAAAAGAGACCACTAAATTTGGTAGATAAAGGTGCAAAGATCGGCCCAAAGAAAACAACTGAGAAAAGCGAGGTACAGAAGGAGGACTATGAACAGAAACCTTGCCTGCAGCAATCTTGCCTACAAGATCCAAACCAGTACTTTGTGCTTGAGAAATAGACCAAGTGTTTGAAGCTCCTAACAATGGATCCACCAAATGAGAACAAGAAGGAGAAATACCAGCGTATGACAATTTTTCCAAACCCTTTTCCCTTTCCGTAAAAGATGGAAAATCCCAAGTAATGACAGAAGTTTCATTACCCTGAAAGCTTAAAGAAGGATTAACAATTGAAGTTAAAATATTCTACTCTAATTCTTTTTTTCCCTTACAAAACCTAGTCTTGTGACCCAAAATATGGAAATTTTTAGAAACATTAGGAGTCTCTATGAACACAACCTAAGTAAAAATTCCTGCTTTAGATCTAATTGTAACATCATTCGAGAAAGTTCGAGCCATGTCCAACAAAACACAAACTCGGACAGGAAGATGAGGGTTTTGAAATAGGAGGAGAAAACTTCCATAACTTACAAATAAGAGCAGTATGTCGCAGATCTTGAGACTGCACTCTTAACAAATCCTTAGGTAGCGTCACACACTTACTTGTGGAAGAAGAACTATTAAAAAACTTACCCATCATCGCCCATTTGTTATTCTGCTGCTGATCCCGATCACTTGCATCTAACAAAGGACTACGAAAACCCTTGCCCAAAGTAATATTATTTGGGAATGTTGTCGAAGATGGATTAAGCTTATGTGACTAGGAAATCCTTTGCTTCATCAAGTGTGATTAAGATAAATATCTAACACAATATTATTAGGAAATGATATCTTCAGAGGAATATTATTTGGGAAGGACACCAGAACTTCAACATCCACAGCAAAATGGGAAGCAAAACGGCCAGAAGCCACATCTGCCCAAGAGCGAGTGAAACTTGAAGAATCTGCAAGGCCTTCCAAATCAAAGACACAAATGTCAAAAGGTACTTGCTTCTCTTTTCTATTAGGGAGCAAGGCAGCTTGCCGATCAGGGATCCAAGCTCCATTATGGAAAATATGACCAGGAAAGCCCTTAGAACCTTTAAAACTGCCAAAAAAATTATTTTTTACTGATGAAGATGTCTTTCCATAGTAACCCAAAGTCGATCTATTGGAAAAGTCGCCATTAACATTGGGAAGAGCAGTCGAAGAATCCTTTCGCACCCCATGAAAGCCCTTGGCCTTTACAAAACAAGTAGAAAATTTTGAAAAGTTACCGTTAACGGAAAAATTCGAACTCTATTTCATTCAGTCCTCCATCTTCCCTTTTTCAATCCTTTTTGAATGATTTGAGTTGCTTTATTAATATGGTGACTTATTTTATATTTTATGAAGTCCTTATGTGGTCTTAATTGTTTAAAAAATTTCTTAGGTGATAGGTTTATGGGGTAGGGGTATTTTTATTCCATAAAACCCCTTTAATAAAGTCTAAAACCCACTCTAATTACCCACTTATGAAAAGTGACGAAAATTGGAGTTGAAAGGGTGGTTGGGAAGTTGAAAATGTGGTTGCTTTTTCCCCTTCTATTTACTCTTTCTATTTGTGAGGAGAAGGGGTTTTTTCTCTCGTTTGCTTTTAAGTTGTTCTTGTCTTTGGGATGATTCCTCTCTTGGAGGGAGAAGATTTCTTGATGGATAAACAGAAAGGACAAGTGAGGAAGAGTGGAGGAAAGGACTTGTGGAAAAAGAGAGATTCTTCCATATATGGGTTGGCAAATCTCTTGGTTAAATCTACCTTTTTTGGTTGAGTTTTTGCTAATACGTGAATGAATTTTAGAGGGTTTTATTGCCTTATGTATATCTTTGTTGATTCTTGTTTAATGTGTATGTTAATTTGTGGTCGAAATCTATGTGAAATTTTAATTTTGGATCCTTTGTGATGATGTTGTGTGTGTCAGGATTTTTTTTGGGGTAGGAGTTCCACCTTGTTAAATTTATACATGAATAGCCACTGTGTGTTAAAATAAAGTATTTTAGTTATGTGAACAATTGGTTGATTTGTGTCATGATTGAAATGTGAGCCATGTGTAAAATAAGTGTGGGAGAGCTATGTGACCCTCAAAGCTCAGGGATGGATTGAACCTCAATCCTATGCGTGGGTGGAGAGCCCATTGGCCAATATTATTTTTTTCTTCTTTGTGGATATTTGTATTTTAGGTATGTGTACTAAATAAGAAAGATTATATTGGGACTTTCAACCTATGGATTTCAAGAGAGAAACATGTTGGTCTTGTGAGGGTTTGCAAAGTTATTAGGAACCTATGAATGTTTTGTCATTTAGTGTTCAATTATGGTTGAAGGTGTTATACTCTACTTGTTAAAATGGAATAGGGAGAAAAAAGGTTAGTTGATTTTATCTTGGAGGATTATAGAATTCATAGGATAAGATTAACTTAGGAAAATCCAAGTTTTGATGAGATATTTTGTGTATAGGAAGTTGTTATGTAAATGTTTAATACATACATTTTCCAACTATGCTTAATTTTATTTAAGTAAAATTTTCTAATGTATATTTGAGGATATTATTGTTAAATAAATAACCAATAATAGTATTAGAAAAACAATATCAAATACTCATCCTAACCCAAACAATATTGTTTCCCTATGCCAAACAATAATTTGTTTAAAAGAAGTTTCACATATTTGATTATAAGAACTAATAAACATACTATTGAAGTATATAATTTAATGGGTTTTTCAATTATTAATCTCAGAAAAACATATTCAAAAATTTCATTAACCCGGATCACCAATTATGATTTATTAAGAAAACATTGGCATCCCTATTCACAATAAAAATATGTCATAAAACAGTTTTACATATCTGCTCACACATAATGGAAGAAAAAGAGTTAGATGAATTTAAAAGGTTTCTACAAATCCAATATTTGTAGAACATATTAGAAAATCAGAGAACCCAGCAAACCAAACACGATTTATGATTAAAACATTATCGTCTCCTACTTTAAAACTAAAACAATAAGTTGAAAAAAAACTAAATTGAGTGAAACCAAGTTAGGGTATCATGAAGACAAGAGAAATCTAAAGGAACTCTTCAATCAACAAGATAGAAACATGAGTAAAATCCCTTGCATGGATTCTTAAGTTTGTTTTCTTAAAATTAGTTTCTAGTTATCCATTAAGAGCCTTGATTAGATAGTGTTTAGAAATAATCGTTCCAAATTGTTGATTTTATTTATTCTTTTATTTTCAAGATTGTGTTCTTGTTAGAAAGTTTAATTATTTATTTGTTTTATTAGTGGTTGAACAATATCTCCATTAATTCAAACAACTTATCAAAGAAGAGTCTAGGTATAGCAAGAAAAGTTGGCAATTTGAAATCACCTAAGAAGTGTTGTAAGAAGAATAATAATTTGGGTAGAGTCATGAAATAAAGGAATAAGGTTTAATTTGTGAATTGTAACATTAAAGCTTCTAAATCCATTAAAATATAGTTACTAACAAATGTTAACGAATTAAATAGTCATGAATTATGTGTATATTTATATGTTTAGTTGTGTGTGTATACTGCAAATATACATAATCAATCTCAAGTTGTTGATTTATTAGTCCTATAACATTAGTGTGTTCAATATTGAATGGTATATTTCTTGTTAGCTTATTTCTTGCATGTTTATGCTTGTAATATTGGTTTAAAGTATTGTTTAAATTATTGTCTTTATTTCTATGATTAGGCATTAAATAGCCCACTTGGAAAGGTAAATAGATTGAGGTTGATTCACCACATACAATGCATCTTTAGTATTTGATTCTATTATATACCTCAACCTTTATGTAATCTTGATTTTACCTTCACTAATAATTTTGGATGTCCTATTTGATTTTGATTTAATGGGATAGGCAAATAATAAAGTAATAATATATTTTGGGGTTAAGTTAATGTTATTGTGGAGATTTAATACTAACCTTATCAATAATATGTTCCATGTTTGTGTGTAGTTTAATGATTATTAGTGTTTATATGTATTAAAAAAAATTGTAATTGTGTATTGATCGTTGTGAAAAAATACGGGGCATGACATTAATCTTGCACCTCTTTTTAACTCATCACTCTGGGAAAGTTGATTGTCATCCCTATTTTGATAGAATGTTCTAGCAACTTCGCATCGAAACATTGTGTGATCATCTTGCCCATAGAAAGTGCATTTATGTTTTCTCTCTGCCCAATGTTCGAAGGCATAATGACCCATTTTTCCATAGTTAAAGAAGTTTGTATTATTTATTCTACTACTATTTTGTCCTCTTCCTCTACCTCCTCTATAGCTAAATTATCAATTGTACTCCTGAAAACCTGGTCATTGGTTGTTTTGCATGGCATATGCATTCTGGTTATCCTGCTAGGGTGGTATCTGATATTTGGTATCACTATTTTACTGTAATTGTGATTGTAACATTGAGCTCCGCAATTCCCTTGGTTTCCTCCATTTTGGATTGGAGGTTAGTTCTTTAAACAGTCTTTTGTCAAGTGTATATCCCATTCTT